>VFFE01008611.1:1974252-1988781 GCA_008921705.1 Burhinus oedicnemus
TCGACGATGACCTGATCATGCAAGCTCTCCTCATGTGGCATTTACTGGACAGCCAGGGTAAACCTGGCTACTCACATGAGTGTTGAGAAGACTGGACTGCTTCATACTTGCCTTTCGCATCAAGTTTGTATAACCAGGGTAAATTCTATGGAATTAAGCTATCGAAAGGTCTTCCCAGCACAGCAGCTGTATATTCCTCTTCAGCTACTTATTTCTGTTTGGGCTTGATCATTTTTAGCCAATACCTTGACCCATTTTACATCCTCCCTTAGGCTCCACACTGCTGCAAGGGATGAGCAGTGGTCCCTGAACCCAACTCCCTCTGTCAAACCTACGTATCACATGAGAATAGCAAGGCACAGGAACGCAGCTGAAACCAGAGAGAACACACGGTCTGTCAGTGTTAATCCTTCTTAATATTCTGTTTCACACCAGAGAGGATTTAATTGTTTCTTAAATGGCTCTAGGGCCTTCGAATGAGCAAACCTGTCTAACAGAGCAGACATTTATTTGAAAGAATCTTTGTAATAAATATTGATCTATGGTATCCGTAGATCATTCTGGAGAGACAGCAATCTCTCCTTGCCTAATTAAACTGTGCTAATATGAAAATGCAGGCCAAGCCCATAAGGCACAACAGATCTGCAGGAGTGTGGAAATGCCTGGAAGTCGTGAGCTCCGGGAAGAGATGCAGAGAGGCGCATGAACTCCGCCTGCATGCTAATGAACTCCACCAGATCCAGATCGTAATCCATACAGATGCCATTTAAATTCCCTTCCACAACTTCAGCCTCAAAGTCTTCTAATTAACCCTCAGCCTTGAGATAAGCAGCCGTGCAGAGGCGGGGATGGCACAGCAGAGGTGACAAAAGGCAGAAGAATACTACTTGCCACTCACTTCTCTTCCCCCATGATTTGAAGGTTGTGTCAGTCACTAAGCCAAACTCGGAGGGGTAATCAAAATGTCATTTACTTCATCTCCCCATAGCATTTTAACTTTTACCCTGTAAGCATTCCTGGATTTAGGACTGGCAAGAATGTTTTAGTAATCCTAAAGCACACACTTCCACAGACACGCGGCAGCGCTTAAAAGCATTTCACTCCCACTTGACATCAAGCTTTGTTAGACATGGCAGACAATATTTCACCAGCTTGGCTTATGCTTTGCACAGACACTCAGCTTCGTACAGAGGTTTATTTCTAATGCAAGTCAGCCGATCTATTGCCAACTCCAGCACCGCCCAGACTCGCAAGGAAACCATAGGAGAGAATTGCTGGGCTTTGTTTCAAGTGGTGCCACAGCAACCCAGCAGTGCTGCATTTCATTTTATGTGGAACCCTGTTACAAACTATAGACCAGCTCCCCACAACCATTTCCCTCCAACTGTCTATAGATGGGATCTACAAATTGCAATTCTTCAACAGCACTGCAGAGCTGCCCTAACATAATAATGGAGTATATCTGGAGGGACCCTTCTGTTTTTCAGTAAAATTACTCATAATTTACACTTGTTAAAAGCAGGATTTGACAAAGTGATGTAGTAATCACACTTTAAGATAAAATGCTGGCTATGTTTTGGGGCGGTTTTGGGGTTTTGTTTGTTGTTTGGGGTTGGGGTTTTTTTTAGTAAGTGGTAACAAACAGCTGCTCCCAGAAAGCATCCAGAGCCCTGCTACTTTGTCTGCAATTAAATCAACTGAAAAGCATCTGAATGTCCATTTACCAGTATTTGCATATATCAAAAGGTTTTGCCCATGCAGATGTATGCAGGTGTTCAGTTTCATAAAATGGTCCTCACGTTTCTCTTTTTAATACAACTCAGAAACCTGAAGGAGTTACACAAATTGGTGAATGGCTGATCTCAGCTTTTCATCTTTAGTGTTATTTTCAAATCAAGTTGCGTGATCTCTGTAGTGATCACTTTCTAATATCTGGCTGATAGTTTATTTGAAGAGAGTTGGTGGCCTCATTTTGAATTCTAATGAAGACCACACTGCATAAATCACTGACATTAGATTCCCTACTGGCACACTTGGCAGAGCAGTCCTTGATGGGAAGCTGAAGCAAGACAAAAAGAATTAAATGTCATTATGTTCCTGCAACTGAATAATGCAGATCAAGGATTGTCCACAGCATCTGAGTGTGACAGCCAGTCAGTCTTTATGTAGTTGCGGGGCAAAGGACTAAACTTCAAGTCTCTTGATTTAGGATATATCATATGTTCTATAGTCACTTACAAAGCCATAGTGGGGTTTTTTGCATCCCTAAGAAAGGCAAAAGGCCACACTGGGATTTAACTTGTATGAACAAGTATTTTTAGACAGACAATACTGAAACGCTTTGTCAAACTACATGCTACTGTATTGCTGTATTCCTAACAGACAGTCATGGCACAAACTGAGACAGGGGAAAAAATCTGAGATATACTAAACTTGACAAGTGAGTCAGAGTCTACTTGTTTAGATCTGAAGTCTTTTACTCAAAGCTGTGTTCTAAATTCAGTATAGGACAGAAGGCACTGCTAAACCTCTTGGTGTGGTTATATTGCAGCTTCAAAAGAGGGGAAACTCAGATCTGTTGGAGATATCCTGAAAGCGCGGAGAATACACAATCTGTAAGGCTGATTTCCTCAGCTGTATCTACAGCATGTGTTAATTTATGCAGAAATATAGCTGTATGGTCTTGCTTTTCTCCCTACTGGCTCTGCAGAGTTAATATAATGTTAAGCATTTTCATAAAAGATCACTATCTGTGGTCTTCAAACTGAAAGAGCTCTCACCCTGCATGAGCTATACTCTGCTTTTCCTCCATTGACCAGAAGAGACCTGAAGTCTGCCGAGCTCATTTCATATTGAGGGATTCGTCCTTCACAGTCAAGAGTGCTGAATTGTCTGAAACTTAAACTCCAAGCAAGATCTCAGAGCAAAACAGAAACATATGTCTCACATTAAGTATTATGACCTAAAACCAGTACAGAAGTATTCATACTGACTTTAGTATTTACTGCACAATAGTGAGAATGGGCATTGAGAATGCCATCTACTGGCAAAAAAAGCACGACAGAGCATAATTCTATGGTAGGCGATCTCCAAAAAAGGGAAAGGGTAAGAAAATATGATGCGGGTTGTTAGTTTGATTGTTTTTTTGGGTTTTCTTAATTGCTCATTTCAAGTTTTTTAAACCAAGTAGTTGTACCTGCATGATATGATGCTGAATTTTATGGAGAAACTTAGGTGGGAATGAGTTTTGAACCTGAAGTATATCATTACAACTTAATTTTGTACCAGAAAAGGATAATGTTTGAAAATAGTAACAATGTAAAAGACATCAGAGATAATGAGAAAATATGAATAGAGCTGCAAGACTGAGATTGCTCGTACTTTCCTATGCTTCCTCTTATTTCACAGGATCTCAAAAATTACTCTCGAGTTCTTTAAATATTTGGTGAGAATATTCAGAGTCTAAACCTTTAACACTAAAATCTGAAAAAGCATTAAACTGAGCAGTGCATCTGTTTGTTATTGTACTGTCAGCTGTAGCAACCGTGATTCCAAGCTTTATGCAGCCAATTGTGATTTGATCACAAATAGTCATCTCAGTAGAGAATATCTGTCCTGTTAACTCCACTTACAAAGCAGTAACTGTTGCCATAATACTATGGCAAGGCAGATCCACATAAGCTACATCTCTGCTGGTTTGAGAACCATTTTTGCTGGTTTGAAAACATCTCTTTCCCCCCCCCCAATGATTATGGGTAAGATTTTTTTATTGTGTCCAGTCCACACCTAGCCAACAACCAGGTTACCTAGACTATCTAATGAAAAACAGTTGGTCTAATATTGACATAATATTCTCTGAGAGTGTCCCATCTTTGCAAGTGAGTCACAGGCATAGAATAGTACAGGGAGTAATATTTGCTGGGGTTCAGCAAATACTTTGGTCCAAGTCTAATGTGATCATTGCCTAGATTAAGGTAACAATCACTGCAAAAGAGACAGCAATCTGCTCAAAACGAAATGTCAGAAGTAGCCTCCAACATATTTGATAGCAGAGAGAAGCCAGAAGGAGGAAAAACTACAAAACATCATTTGTGAGCAGAGACATCCCTAACCACAGCTTTTTCTAAACTCATCTCTTAAAAAAGTAAACATTCCTTTGCTGTTAGCTGTGGTGTGGATCCAAGAAAGGCAGCAAGCCTCGAAGTGCCAGTACTGACAAGATGCCTTTCACATTTTACCTCTAAGTTACTGTGACTTACTGGGACATATAGGAAGACTGCAGCAGGAACTGTGTGGAAAGGAAGAAAAAGAAGTGTTGTCTAGGATGAACACAAGTTTCTCTGTAGTCTTGAAAACATCTACTGATATCAAAACTCGGCATTTCACTCATTTTATGAAAGCAGAAGGGAATAGGATACAATGTTTAAAATAAGCTGAAGAAATAAAAAAATTAATCAGGAAAGTGGGAAAAATAGTTTTGGATGTCAGTGTCACAGAATAAAGCCTTTGACCTATGCTTTGTCCATGCAATAGCTGTCTCTGAAACATGGCAGGAGAGCTCTGCCAACTCAGAGCTGTGACAAAGCTAAATACTGATGCGATGAGACCCTCCTGATGGTCTTCTGAGAGGCCTATCACTGATGAGATCATTCTGCTCCCAGGGACCGAAGTCTGGGGCTGCACTGTCCTGGGCAGAGGTACCACCTCACCTGGAGCTGGCAGGGTAGCTCTGCACTGGGCTGCTTTGCACCACCACGAAAAAAGCTTTTAGAGTGCCTGCTTCTTTTAAAGTCATCCCGGCTTTCTTGTGACTGCAAGTCAAGACAGAAAGGGAGGAAGCGTTACCATGCCAGGACTGGAACGTGACCCTGGGCTGAACATACCACACTAACTACTACCCCCATGGAAAGCCGCGGGCACTATGTTAAAAACTCATTACATTCTCAGAGCACTCCAGGAAGGCCTGAAAAGTGTGGGAGGACACAGCTAATTTCACAGATGCCCAGCTGTCTCCAACATGAGCAGGGAAAAAGACTCGAGTTAGGAATGGACTGAAAGTTAGAGGAACATCAACGCTGCAGATATATAACATGCTGTGTTAAAGTAAAAAAAGTAGACACCTGTGAAACAAAGTAAATCTCTAAGTTTCTTCCAGATTCTCTGCAAGAAACTGATTTCTTAGCCCAGAATTTGCTTTCAGTTTAAGCCAATTTAATTACAAAGGGAGCACACAGGCCATGAAACAATCCAGAAGTCAAAACTATACCTTTTTAGGGAAGTACAGCTCTAATGCATGATTGTATTATACTGTTCAATGGACTGAATAGTAAGTCTATACTGTTTAAAGAAATCTGAATGCCTTGCATCTCCTCTTTCCTGTGATTGCTGTCTATAAATGGTTGTGGAGGACCCACACCCATTAGCAGAGCCCAGTAAATGGGTTTCCCCCCACCTCAACAGCTCTTCCTAACAGATTAATACTATCAGATCCTCCTGTTCAACACAAAATGAGAATGTCAGCAAGGTCTCCTTCCACATGATAATCCCCTTCTTGATGTACAATGACATTATCCCACCAAAGCTGGAGACAAATTATAATTCGTGTTGTAATTATAGGCTTTAATAGGTATAGAAGGTTGTTAGGTGCAGAGCAACTATTCCCAGTAGGGAATCTTCAGGAATACAATTGGTGCAGCCAAACTATTTATGCAGTTGGGACAGTGCTATGATCAAAGGACCCCATCCTTACTTTTAAAGAGTCACTTAAATAATGCACCATCTCCCTTCGGATTTTGTTTTGGTGACTTCCATGTGTTATGTTGAAAGGTAGTACGTTTTTCATTTGATACAGCAATTCATATAGTAGGATACAGTTAAAAAAACCAAGCTTTTCTATATATAGTGGATTGAAATGTAAAAAGAATAACATTCTGTAATACAATTATTGAAAAAGTGAACAGAAAGATTAAAATTTATGAAGTTGCTAGGAAATGTTAAATGTAGAAAAACCTAATTAGTATTGAAAAATATTTAAATCTTCCAAGTCCAATGAACTTATAGAATCTGAGCTTCGCAGCTAGTAATGATAAGTTTGAAAAATTCAGTAGCGCTAGACAAATGATTATGAGTAATGCCATTAAATTATTAGCTTGCGACCGGCATTAAATCCTGTCCAGAGATACTCTTGAAGGTGTTGCCTTCTATAGCAATTTAAAGTACTGGTCATATAGAAAATATTTTTTTCTTCATTTTTTTCAGTTTGTCTAAACTCTATGCAGGTTCTGGAAGACCAAGAAAACTTCAGGACATAACCTGAGGTTAAGAAAGCATGCTGGATGGCTATAATACCCATGCCAGGATGTGCACTGGATGTTTCAAAGCCTCAAGATCAGAGCCCCTCTAGTTGGGCTCTCATCTTAGGGGTCTGTCAGTCTTCATCCCATATTCATTTCCCAGAAGTTCAACAATGGTGCCAGCAAAAAACATAATGTGAACACAAAAAGATGAAAGTAATGCTTCCCTCTTCCCTGTTTTAATATTTTTCTAGTCTGTCTTGTCTGTCCCATCACTTACAGTGATTCAGGGAACTTCAGTCCTTTCCTGATGGTCTTTTGAAAAGACTCGTCCAAGACTGGAGACCTGCTCTTGTTAATGGATACACATATGAATATTAAGAAACAACCCTTTCTGGAAGAGTTTACTGGCTCTGATTGGGATGGACTTAACTTTCTTCACAGCAGACAGTAAGGTGCTGTGTTTTGGGTTTGTGTCTAGAACCAGTGTTTTGGCTATTGCTGAGCAGTGCTTGCACAGCATCAAGGCTTTCTTTTACCCTACTCTGCCTGCCAGTAAGTAGGCTGGGGTAGACAAGAATTTGGGAGGAAACAAAGCAGGGACAGCTAACACAAGCTGGCCAAAGGGATGCTCCATACCATATGATATCATACTCAGCAACAAAAGCTGGAGTAGAGGAAGAAGGTGGAGTTTTTAGTTTCCAAGGCGGCTGTTGTTTGGAGACTGGCTGGGCCTGTGTCAGGTGGTGAGCAATTTCCTTTACTTTGCTTGTTGTTGGTTCCCCCCTCCCCCCCTCTTTTCTTCACCTATTATATCATCTTTATCTTGACCCATGAGTTTTCTTGCTTTTGCTCTTTGTAGCCTCTCAGGGGTGGGGGGAGGAACTCAATCCACCTTAAAGAGTTTACAAGACCTAGAGAAGCTTATTTGTGACTCAGGGCATGGGAGCCGAAGCTGGGGTCAGTCTTTTCTGAAGAAGAGCTACAGAACTGCCATAAAACTGGGACAGCTTCCAAGGCTGCCTTTGGCAGGGGGGAGTTGACATCCAGGTGAACGTCTTCATAGCTCATTAGAATCACTCAGAGATTACACAGCCTAAGAAGAGGTTTTTTGTATTGTTTGGTGGTTGGGTTTTTTGTGGGTTTTTGGCTATTTGTTTTAAATAAAACCCTGAGCTTCCCAGGGTTCTGATGGGCAGAATCTCCCACATACAGCTATGCAGGAGATGGGGACATAGGGACACAGGACAGCGACTCATCTCACCACTATATATAAGCTCTCACAAGTTTGTTTCTGAATTAGTTATTATTGTAATATAATTTTTTAAACTTAATTTTGTCTTGTATCAGCAACTAGTTTTGAGCCATAAACAGGCTAATTCCAACCCACAGAAAAGCCAAGAACCAGAATAGTCATGCCCTTACATTTGTGAGTCTGTGCTGCACATACAGACAGCAGGTCATCAGGAGCACTGGCTTTTCTTCTTGACTCTAGGAAGAGATTGCCACCAGTGACTACAAGCCAAAAGTAACCATCGTGTCTCCTTGGTGGGACCATCTGGGGTTTTGATGCAAAAGCATGGGCCTCTGTTACAGCATTATCCACCTTTCTATTTATGACTACTACTGACTAAAGCGTGTATCTTCCCTACCCACTCATAGGGACCGTGAGGTACTATGGGACACTTCCAGCAGTCTATAGACAGTAGCACTACTGCATCTCTTGCATTTGTCTCTACAATGCAGATGACAGCTGGAGCTCCTCATGCTGTTGCAAGGCTGATAGCAGCAGCAGCCACAGTGGCAACTCTCATTCTACAGTTGGCAATAGAGACAAGGAATATCTCAACTCTTCTTCCCTGGATCTGGTCCTGTTACTGAATACAGTGGTAGGCAACTCACTGCAAATAAAGCACCATTTTTATCTGGCAAGAAAGAAGATAAAATGTTCACTTTCTCCCTCGTTATGTGCAAATTTGGTCCTTGTTCTACCTTAAAAATACTAGATAGTATTTCCTGTAATCCCAAATCCAATCCAATTATTTCAGTGGCCTTTGGACCAAGTATTTTCTTGTTATAAAAGCCAATTACAAACATTTAATATTTCTCCCAAGTGATTGATAAACTGTACCAGAAAGCAACAGAAAATCCAAGGAATTAGAAAAGATAAGTCTTAACAAAATTAAGAAAAAAAAACAACTGAGAAAAATGTTGCCCGTGACAACCAGAAAACAGATGAAAAAAGTGTCAATGATGTTCTGGTTACACAGTTGTTATAAATCTATCATGGAAGTGATGAGATGTAGGTCATCTGTAAATGATACAGGGCAAGGGTCAAAAATAAAATACTGTTTAAGTCTTCAGTTTCAGACATCCCACATGTTAGGAAAGAAAGATTGAGGAGTCTCATAAGGGACAAATTAAGAATTATAATTCTGTAAGTTTTTGTTAAATAATCCTTAACAAAATAACCCTTGTGAATATACCATTAAGTATGCTGAATTATCATTCTAATAAAGAGGAATGGGTATTCAAATTTCATAATGGAGTTAAAATTCTGTCATTATTCACAACTAACTTAATCCCATGCTTCTGGTAGCTGCCTCACACAGGTCAAAAAACTGTTCCCATAAAATATGGGCTATTCTAAGACCACTGAACTCATTGTATGTACTTGTGATACAAGGCATTTAAAAATAACCTCTCAGTCATTTTGCTGATTCACGCTAACAGCTTACATTGCTGCCAACACACCATGCTAAATTCATGCTAATTTTATTTGAGATCATTCCTAAAAAAGCAGAAATGGAAGTCAGTGTCAGAATGATTGTCACATAAGTGCAACAATTTATTCACTGAAAAAAAGATACAGTCACTTATTAGCCCATCTCTGGAATTTTGATTAGTACTAAGAAAGGAAGGCTTTGGCAATTCAGGTATCTGAACACATAGGCTGTTACTCTGTGATCCTCTCCTGAGCCACCAAAATCCTAGCATCCCACACAAAAAAGCTCACGAGCGGATGAGAGCGATGTGCGTGCCCCCCAGCCAGTTGCCCCTGCGAGGATACCAGGGGTCCCCAGCCTCACGCCGCCAGGCAGCCCCACCACCACAGCCCCAGACCACTGGCAGCAACGCCCTGCAGGGACACCGTTCACAGCCGCAGCGGCATGAGTCAGCTCGATTCCCCAAGTCCTATTCTGCCTCCATTTTCCTTCTTCCAAGGCACAAAATACTTCAAGACACAAAACAAGTCTGGTAGCCCACTAAAATTAACCTCTCCAGACGTATAATGAGCTAAAAGGACTTCACTTGATAGCTATTCCAGCTAGCACAGTCTTTAATAGCTGCAGAATCATGTTTATAGGATGTCCCTAAATGTACATACCAGACTACTTGAGATTTTAAGCTAAATCTATTCCTAGGCACTTAGTGATGGTGCTCTGCCACCAGCCAAGAAATCTGGTCTTGAATTCTTGGCTCTTTTCTCTTTCTTTCATTTTAAGTGATAGGTTTTGCTCAAGTACCTATGTGCTCTTCCGTGACAAATTTTGATGAACTGCAGTTTTCAGTCAGACAACACTAAAACCGTGCCCTTTAGGATTTTACCAGCAACTCCACGAGCTCACATTGCAAGCTACTCGGTGCGATATTAGCTGGGTTTAGATCTGGTTTGACAAAGGCAATGAGACTATACACTACTTTGGCAAAGTATGGAGCTTTGGACATTGATGGCCAGAATTCCCAGATCCAAGAATTCTCCACGGGATACTAACAGTCCTAAACAGTAACTTTTGAAAGAGTAACTTTCAGAATGAAAGCTGTTAAGGCTTTTGGGGGTAATGACAGCTTCAGAGAAAAATGACTTTTTCTAGGAAGCCTGAAGGAGGCAAACCCACTGCTGCTGCTGATGCAGGTAGCTGCCTAGGGGACACTGAACATGTCTTGCACTTTGCCAAGGGCCCCCCTGCCCCTGGCTGCAGGTAGGCTAGAGAAAATAAAGTCTTGGGCATAGGTAAGAAAGGACTCACTTAAGCCACCAGTCACCAACTGCTGACTTACAGGCAACAGGAGACCTCCCAGTACTGCTCAGATAGGAAAGGCATCTTCCACAGATACACATTCTTCATAACAACAGGAGAAAGTACAAAGTACGCACAGGGCATTGCTTGAGCAGAAGGTTAGCGGTGACTAGCTACTGAACAGCTATTTAAATAAAACAGATTTCATCTAGACAAGGGCTTGAATATGCACCAATGCAACCATCAAGTGTCCCCAGGTGGCAGCTGAGGGACAAAAGAGCAGGTGTGGAAGTCTTGCAGAAGGGCTGCCAATGGCTTCACCCTCCCACACCCCTACCCCAAGTCTCATTTACTTGGTCTCTTGTGAAGCTGTTTTATGCAGCTGAAACTTTTTTTTTAATTAAGAAAAGACTGGCAGGTACAGCTGCAATTTCAACAGAGCTCTTTCCAAGACTCTCCGCTTGCTCTGCCTCACTACCAGATAGACAGTTCCTTTTTCAGCACCTACATGTTACAATTCATTGTTTGAGTCTTTTGTCCTTGTGATCTTAACATAAGATGGAAGTTATCAGTACATGACAGAGAAAACAGAGGCAAGAACTGGAGCACCTCTTTTAAGTCATGTTGCCTGTTGTCTTGGCAACCAGTTAATAAGCTCTGTTACTCATTTTTCACCAACACCTGACAACATTTCTGCAAGATTTGGTGTTATTAAGGAGTCTGCTAACTCAGCTGCTTCAGAAGGTATCAGAAAAGATCTACTGGCATTTCCATTCTGAATCCTATTTTTCAGGAATCATAAATCATCTATAAATTGCCCAACAGCTGAATATAGGATGCACAAATACCACCGTGACAATCCATTCCCTTGAAAAGAGCACAAAAAGAGTGTTGGGATCTGGTCACGCTCCCTGCAGTATCAATATGTACGTTGCTATTCAATAGACAGGAAGAAGGATTAGACCTCAAATTCCTCAAGTGAAAACACATGAATGTTTTGACAGACATTTCTCTTGCATGTCTCTCCTTCGACATCACAGGCATATGGTGTGGGGACAGGATTGGCCCCATTTCCTTGAAGCTGCCTTTTGCAGAAAGAGTCCTACCCTTCACATTGCTGCTGTGCGTATCCACGAGCTGCTCTGAGAAGCATACAAGCATGTACTGAGCCAGCACTGCAATTACCATAATTAAACATTATAATCAAACAGGCTTCAGTTGGCAATCAGACCTGACTACAGTAGCAGCGGTGCAGACACACTAGATGACTCCACCCTTCCTCAAGAGTAAACTGTCCCTATGTGTGAGTTGCACAAAGAGTTCAGTCTCAAAGGACTGAAAAAAAGCTGTTTAATTACAGCCCACAGACTACCCCATCACCTTGGATGAATACTTTCCTTGGATAAAAGGTCACCTAGTTAAACAAATTCTGCAGAATTTCTGAGTTTGGGACCATAAGGGAATACATACTTAGAATCATCTCTTTAGTATGAACATTGACCATTTCACTGGTTAAACACTCAAAATTCAACATTTCAGCATTCTAACATAAATCAAACATTCTGAAATTGTATTAACAAATAGCAACAAAAAACCCCTTCTCCCTACCAAACAGTAAAGAGGATACCAAGGAGCCTCATGCAGATTCAGTGTCAGAGAACCACAGAGAGAAAATAAAATAAATGATCCTCTGATCTGTGCAGTGGGATTCTGGAGGTGTCAATGGGCTTGACCACAAAATTTTAGTCAAGAAATTGGTCAAGAGGGCTAGCTTTATTCCTGGATGTTCCCTTTATCCAAGTTTCAGGCTTTCTTAGTGCTCTTTCAATATAGATTTTGGCAGTGTATTGTTTAAAAATCGAGCAGTGGTGAAAAACACATTCATTACTGCTTGTCATAGAGATGTTGATGAATTTCAGTCATATGCAATTAAGCTGTAATTCAACACAATGACAGACTAAACAGGCAAGTCTAGACAAACAAGAAAAAAAACCAACCAAAATTACAATTACTAGAGAAAAATTCCTAGAGGATTCCAATCTTTCTGTTGAAAAAAACCACATGTATATTCTTATTTTATTTATCATACGAAAGCAGGGTATTTGCTTTATTTTAACTCATGCAATGGTATCAGGATATATCATCTAAACAAGACAGCAAAAAATATTAGACACTCTGGAATATTTTTGCTAAAGGAGAAGCACAGGATCTTTTTTCTCCCTGAAGTTTTAAAGCAAAACACATACATGTTAAAAATGGGATGCATTGCATCTTGCATTCCTTACAGATAAATTCTGCTGATTTCACTTATCAGAATACCCTCTCTGTAAAGCAAAGCAACTAATGTCACTGAAAAGTCGAATTGGCTTCATGACATTTAAACTGAAATGAAAGACGTGTATTCTAGGCCTGAGTTTACTTCCATACAAATCAGGAACTGCATGCCTTGACTCTAAATCTTCACACTGAGTATTGTTGGTTTTTGAACCAGGGGAAGAATCATAGAGTTTTGGCATTTTTTTCCTTAACTCCAGCAATGTTTTACTCTCTATAGATATGGGGAGACAGAGCAAAATCTGCTATAACCTGTGCTGCAAGAGGAAGAATTAGTTACACAAGACATTTTGGTACATCATTCGAAACCATCAGGTCCATGCTGTTGTGCTAGCAAGATACCAGGATCTCTTTGTCAACAGTGTCTAGCAACTGAATGTGATGTAGTAGCATGATACAACATTTCATAGCCCTTTTTACCACACTTAAGAGATGTTCCTGAAGCTGGAATTTATAACAGTCATTGGTACTAGCTTGTACCAGTCAGTGTGCACATGGCCACAATGATTTCACTAATTAAAGCAACCTGTACTCCTTTGAGTCGGTTATATATTTTCACCTGAAAACCGTGTTAATTTCACCCATGCTCACTCAGCATTTGTGTTAAAGTAATGAGATGTTAGAAAACTTACCAAACACTTGATTCCCATGCAACAAGAACAAAAAATTTTACACTTCACAAAATTGGGGGTTTTTTTGTTTTGTTTTGCTTTGCTTTATTGTATGAATCCTTTAAAGGAAGGACAGGCTTGAAGAAAAGGCAGCAAAAGAGATTTAGTCTTGTGAGCCCTATAACTTTAACTTCCTCATACAAACTAAAGAAAGTTCCTGTGAGTCAAGGTGGGTCCTCCACCCCTCAGCTTTTCATACCAAGAAAGAGAAAAGTCCAAGCCCTTTGGGAAGAAACACAGGGCTTGAGCCGTGCTTGCGCAACAGCTGTGACACCATTTCTGGCTCTATCAAACCGTAGAGCTAACCTTTCAGGTGATTTATTTGTATGTGCTCTACCGACCACAATAAGCTTCAGTCTCTGGGACTACAAGATTGGTGCTACATTAACAAACTGTTCAGTCAAAAAGTGAGTTTTACTTAACTTTATTGTGGCCCTAAAACTAACATCTACTGCCAAAGTAATCATGGTGATATACACGAAGCTAACCTAAAAGGCTGATTATTTTAAAGTTAAGTTGTGAGAAAGTTAAAACAAATTATAATTTTCAAGCCATATTTTAAAATAAAGGAAAAAAATTATTCATTATAAAGAATCACAAATAAAAGTGGGCTCTTAAAATAACTAACAAACAAACAAACAAAAAAACCCTTGTCAAACACTTCCAAAAACTCACCTCGAACTTCTGGAGAGAATCGAGCTGAATGGCGAGACACAAAAAGTTTCAATTCTTGGTCCAAGTTGCATTCAATCAAGTTTGTGTCCCATGATCGGATTCCTAAAATTCAAAATACAAAACACATCTAGCTTGATACATGAGCACTGGAAGTTTGAACTGAGTATTTCCTCATTTGCATTAATGGTATTTGCATATTTATAAATTCCAAAAACCAGCCTCTCTTCCTTTCAAGGTACACAGCTATTTTTTTAAAAAGTGCCAAGTGCTCAGAACAAGCACTCGGGACAGGAATCGGTCACAAGCAAGAGGAAATCTGCCTTTCCAAAGGGTGACCATTCTTTAAGGCCGCAGCTTTAGGACTCCTGGTTCCACATCCTAGTAGCCATATTACAAGAAGTTACTGATGTTCCTGAATTGACTTTAAAATAGCAATACACTGATTTACAAAACAGAGTGAATCACTTGGAGGACACTTTAGTCACATTGCAGGACCATTATACTTATCGCTTTGAGAAAAAAAAAAAAAAAACA
>VFFE01008611.1:1992637-2191615 GCA_008921705.1 Burhinus oedicnemus
GAGCCGGAGACCGCGACTTGGCGACTCGTGTGCCCGTGCGCTGCGTGGGGTGGGTGTGTGGGGGGGTGAGCCCCAGCCGCGTCCGAGGAGGAAGGAGGGTGAAGGCGCCGGCGGGGGCGGGGGGGCTCCGCGGCGCTGCCTGCGGCGTCCCCGCTCCCCGCCGCCTCACCTCGTTCGATGTTGGCGATGGCCCGCCGCAGGTGCTCTTCGGTCACCAGCTCGCCGATGACCACCAGCAGGTAAAACTTGCTGTCCAGGAAGCGGTGGGAGAGGCTGGGCGAGGTGGGGTTGGGGATGCTGCAGGAGGGTTCCGAGTCCACTTCCACCACCACGGTGGCCATCATCGCCGCCGCCCCGCGGCTTCGGGGCGCTGAGGGGAGAAGGGCAGTTCGGCGGTGGCTCCGCAGGCGGCAGGGGAGTGAGGGCAGGCGGGGAGGCGGCGGCGCTTTTATACGGAGACGGTGCAGGGCAGGGACCTGGCGAGGAGGAGGAGAAGGAGGAGGAGGAGGAGGAGGAGGAGGAGGAGGAAGGGGGGGAGCCGGCGCATCCCCGCGCCGCCGCCGCGTTTCCAGCATCCACAGCTGATGTCATCTGCGGCAAATCCTCCCCGCGGCGGCCCCCGGAAGCAGGAAGGACGCGGGGGGCGAACAACGGCCCGCGGGGAGGCTGAGGGATGAGCCCCGGGCCCGGCTACCGGCCCCGGCGGGGCGACCCGCCGGCCCGTCCTGCCCCGGCCGGCGCAGGTCCCTAGCCCCTCCGCCATGCCGTGTGCCTTGCTCCCGGGGTCTGGCTCTCCCGGGGGCCCTCCCGGGGTCCCAGCCTTGAAGCACGGCGGTGAGGAGCCGCAGGTGATGCCCCGGCAGACCTGGGCAGCTCGCCTGGGAAAGCCGGGATGGGGGCTGCAGCCCCGACGCCGACGGATGGCGAAGCAGGTCCACTGTCCAAGGCCGAGGGTCCTGTCTCCTGCATCTCGCTGTAGCACTGCAGCAACATTTGAGTCGTGCTTCCCCCCCCACCCCCAGCAATCTAAATATTCTTGCTGCCTTTTTTCATTTGAAAGCAGTTTGGTTAATAACGTAGTTCAAACATAGCCTTTCTGCACATATTCAAGGCCCGTGGATATATATATGACTTATACCAGAAAAGCACTGGTTTTGGACAAGCTGCTGAAATCCATCCTCTTAAGCCTCCAGAAGTTCAAAGGGTTTTGGGTAACTAACTTTGACCAGGCTCAAGCAACTCTAGGCAGCAACGGTATCGGAAAACATCTACAATTACAAAACCAAAGGTTTCATTCCCTCTACATGAAAGTTAGACATCTGCTCACCAATGCTCAAACCACTCCAGAGATAAACTCAAATCACGTCTGAAAAGTGTTTTACCCTCTCCTAAAATGGGATAGAGCAGTCAGATAAATCGGCCTATCTGACATGTTTCTCTCACTTTACTGACAGAAGCAGGGCACTGGTTTATACTAAGCTTCTTGTTTATTTGGCTGAAGTGATGTGGGAGAAATCTCGCTGTGACCTAGGAAAGGATATAAACTTTTATAGCCTGGTTTTTAAGGTAACCTCTAGTCTCTGGCTGAGAAGACACTTCCTCTGTGTACAGCTCCTTCCAGTACTGACTGCTCAAATTCCCTGCCTGCTGCTCAGAAACACCGAGTGCTTGCCTGGTTGCAACAATACATCAGTCCTGTTTTCTTAGAATATGTACTTCGTTCCAGGGCACACTGGACTCATTCTAATTAACATGCATTTCAGAGTGTCACTACTAATTTATTTGTCTTACCTGCCTAGAGGCACCCACACAGGTTGAAACACCGTTGTTGTAGGTGCTAGTCCAGAATGTTATATCTGTCTATAGCACCTAGTGCTTTTAATATGAATAGTTCCTCTGCATAAATACAGCATTGAGAGCCTTGGCTAGTACGGCGTGATGTGTTTGGATGTTGCATCCAAAGCAGACTATTTTTCTGAGCTGCCAGTAGTCTGAAGGCTGTAGAGTGCGGACAAGCATTTTTACAGCCCTGTCAGGTGGCTGAGATGACACAGAGGTGAAGTGCAACGGTGCTTATTCTTCACTAGAGCTGACACTGCTGATAGAACAAATGCAATGGTGTAGATGCAGAAGAACTAGCAGCAGTTCTTCTAAGGTTTGCAAGGTATTCATGGGTACAGAGTGTTGCTCTTTGGGTACCCCTGTTTGTTGGAGCTCAATGTGACTTTGATGTTTCCTCACTGATCCTGGCAGTTTCCATGGGGTAGGATAGATGCCTACCTAGAAATAATGTCCACTCCCCTGTGGCCATGTCCTATATGACCCCCACCCTAATAATCTATTCTAATTATAGATACCCTCAAGACTTCCCACATGGTGCCCACTGCAGAAAGCCAGCTTCTGGCTTCTCCCACTGCAATCCCAAAACTACGTAGCTTTGGGATATGCCTTTATTTCAGTCACCAACAGGAGCAGCTGATGTCTGGAGCATGGAAGGGGGTTGCCAAGGGGACTTGCTGACTGGTTGCAGAATAGACTGGTAGTGGTTCCTGGACATAAAAGTAAAACCATTACTTGCCTCACAAGCGCAGCAGGTTAAATGCATTACTCTGAGAAATGCACACGAGTACACAAAATGCATTATATGTGGGTTTTGGCACTTTCTTATTTTAAGAAAAAATGAAGACATAACTGGAAAAATGCCTGTGAATTCAAAAAGTAAGAGATGAAAAAAATGTGTTGTATCAAAGAAGAAAATGCTTACATACAGGTAGGTAATACAGATATGTTTGAAATAGCCTGCTGAGGTAGTCCTCTATTTTATATTTTGCTGTAAAATAATATGCAGCTAGAACATGGTATGATAAAAGGTGAGCTCTTACAGTCAAACCCTGTTGTGATGGGAGATGTGTCACACACTAAAACGCTAAGGACAAGAGGCTGCCTTTGGAAGAAAATGGTCTTGCGCTAAGCTCTTCAAAGGATGCAGACCTCTACCCTCATCTATTCACAAGCATATGCTGCTTCATCTGAGATGGAAGTTAGACAAGAAAAGATGCTTTGACCTCCTGGATGGGTCTCTGAGGAAGCTGCAGGTTCCCGGCTCCATGGTCAGTGTTCACGCTGTGACTTGCCCTGTCAGGATTTCACTCGGGTAGTTTTGTTTGTCATCATCTTTCCCTACCTGCAAACCTATTTATATTCTACAACATGGAGCATATCAACAGATCCACTGCTGGGTGAAATGTGGAAATGTGCTGTCTAAAGCTGACTCAGTGTCATATGACCCTCACTGTTTGAAAGTGATACCAGCTTCCTAGCTGCAGCTAAATCACATCGATTCACCACTTCGGTACAAGAAACAGCAAAACTCATGTGGACTATGGAATATGTCTTGCTGTCTTAAAGAGACAATGATTGATAGCTGCTGCTGTCTAGCTTTTGTTTGCTTTGGTTTGGTCTTGTTCCTTTAGTATGTTCAATAGCAAACCAGTGTCATCCAATTGAATATAGGCAATTATTACATGTAGAGCTGTATTTTTCTTGTGGATCTGGTATTTTTTAAAGTAAACGGGCAGTTTTAAATAAAGCACTTGAAGTATAAAGCTAGAACATACTTCTTAGTGGTGTGTGCCATTTGTTACACACCAATATTCAGGTTTTGTTCGAGTCCTATCTTGAAGTTTTAAATGAGGTTTCAGTGATGCACCAAGGCCAGGTTGGATGGGGCTTTGAGTAACCTGGTCTAATGGAATGTGCCCTTGCCCATGGTGGGGGGCTGGAGCTAGATGATTCTTAAGGTCCATTTCAGCCCAAACCATTCTATGATTCGATGATGCACAAACCCTTACGCTGGCCCTTTGTCTGAGGCCAAATGTTATCCCTAGCATAAAAGAAATACATATCCATGTGCATTGCTTCAGACCAATTTAAGAACTTCACTGAAAGTGAAGTGGTTCAGAAGGCTGTCTTCATTGAGACAAATGTCAATCTGAGGACTGCACAATGTGTCGTGAAGTGGGTTCCTAAAGCAAGTGTGTTTTCACAAGGGGAGACAGTAATGCATAGAGTATTTTAGTGATGAAGCTTTGCCAGCCTGCACCAGAGATGACAGAATGACAGAACGGCTGAGGTTGGAAGGGACCTCTGGAGGTCACCTTGTCTAATCCCCCTGCTCAGGCAGGGCCACCACCTCTCTGGTCAACCTGTGCCAGTGCTCTGTCACCCTCACAGTGAAAAAGTATTTCTTGATGCTTGATGGCGTCAAGAATATGACACCAATATTATAGGAAATAATACCCATAACATTTTGTACCTTATTTGATACATTCCCAATGTGACCTACGGTCACTCTCAATACTCATGCTCCCACATGTGTGACCCCATGCTCCCCATTTCTTGCAGTCAGCAGCTCCACCACCGCCACATGGTCCAGCCTTTACCTCCCAGAGTGTCCTCCATGTGTTGCTTCTTTAGGGCAACTCAGCAGAGCACACAGCAGCAGTGCAGGTGCAGAGGGACAGTCGGCACATTGCCCTGACCCCAGCAGAGCAGGAGTGTCATCCAGCAGCCACTAGCCACGACGTGATGAGTCAGGAGCCCTGCACCTCCCAGCAAGAATCCGGCCGTGTGGTTCATAAAGGCAACTCCTCTTGCCTTCCCCTGTTTTTTTAGGTAGGGAGGCATCCTCATTCCTAACATCCTCAGGCTGGCACTGCTGGAGAAGCTTCTCCTGCAGCAGTGCTATGGCAAAGGCCAGGGGCACCTGAGGGAGCAGCCCGGGACTGGGACTCCAGAAGAGACTCTTTAAGAGGGGAAATACTTTATGTTTAACTACATGTAAAATAAAAATTACTCATCTGACATTCATTTCAAGCATTTTAAATTATATTACTTCAATTTTAGTGATTGCTTTTTAAACAGCAAAAGAAAGAAAATTTTTATTTGCTTGTGGTGAAATATCCATTTCAATAGGTATTTCAGCTGTTTCCCACTCCTCCCACTTTCCCCATAGAAAAGGAAGAGTTAAATATTAAAATAAAATAAAGTGAGGAAAGCAACACTACTGCTTTTAAAAATAACATTTTCTCTCACTTTCAACTTTATTTCCTGAAGTGAGAGAAAAATAACACCAAGTAACATTTTGCTTTAGTTCCCAATGGAAAAATTTAATTATTTTTTTATCAGAGTAATTTTCCTCTTTTTGTTCAGTGGAAAAAGAAGGTAGAAGTAAAAAAAGGAAAAATACTTTATTTAACTTGAGAGAGAATGAAATGGAACAAAAAGGAATGAAAAAAGACAAATTAGAAATTAATGATTTTGAATAAACTATCCTGAAAGTTGCAACAAAAAAGCATATGGTTTTGTATGAAAATAAAATGATTGCTTCTCCACTGTTGGAGAGAAAATAGAGCAGTTTTAAGTCATTAGATCCTGTTTACTAATTAGGATGATGCTTAAAACTGAGCAATAAATGATAGTAAAGACGTTGAAAGCAATGATACCCATTGTACCGCAAAACTGGATGTGTAATTAGTGGCAGCAAAAACAATGGTAAGACAATGTGAATCAGCATCAGGCAATAGTTTTGGGCTTCCTTTGAGCAGTTTTGAACCTTCTGAACAAGAGAGAAGAATTGTCTGTTGATATGGGATAGATATACTTTGAGTTTCAGAAGGTGGGTTCTGCAGGTTTTTAATTCTTGTTGAAGGACTGCAAGTTACATAATTTCATTTGGCTTCAAGGGACAAGATATGATTTACCTCCTATCACACCAGCCTGAGGAGCCCTGCAGCCCAGAGGCTCAACAGACACATACTTTTCAAGCCAGTTTTAGAGCTCCCTCTTGACTTACGAGAGCAGCAAATCAAGCCGCGGGTTTTGAATGACTATATGTACACTGTCATCTGCTTAATTTGGGGGGCAGCTGGAAGCTGAGAGTTCCTGCAAGGTGGTGTTGGCTGCCATACCACCTATGTTCAGCCTGGGTGCAGGCTGCCTGAAACCTCTGTGCCCTGGCAGCACACCCTGTCCATGGCCCTGCTGGAAGACCACCAGCTGTCTTGTATGCCAGGTGTTAGACTGCAAGCACAGTGGAGAAAAATATTGATGGGCTGTCGGTGACACGCGGCTCCATCCTAGCTACTCAGGTGGCAAAAGCACGTGGAGGTGCTCTAGAGCAAAGGGCTTATTTTTTGGGTTTCCTCACAAGCTGAATCACCTAAAGCTGCCCTTGGGAACCCAACAGCAAGTAGGTATTTTACATGGTATTCTCATCTAGCTTTAAGACATGCCTTAAAATCTTTTGCAGAGGTTGCCTAGCTCTGCTCGTTCTGTAGAAAACTGATTATTACTATTTTACAAGAGTCCATTCTCATGTTCTCTTGAGCACACTACAATAGAAATGGCATACTGCTACTTCACAGAGAATGGGAAGCAAGAAATCCAGGCAAGCATTATTTCATAGAGTGCACTGACAGGGTTCTGAACATGGAAACTGGGGAACTGCTGCAGAAGTCTAGCAGACCATGGTCCTGCACTGGGAACATCCCAACTTTTCAAGGCCACACTGATTTCACATATTCCATAGCTGCAACCAGGGTAGTATACAATTTTGCACCCTTGCCCAGGATTTTTTGTGCATGCAAGCTACATTCCTGCAAGGGCCTTGATGGGCCCTTTCATTGTAGCTCTCTTTCAGCCACTCTGAATTTCACCTGAATATGTGTAGTAAGTTACAATGAAATGTGGCCTATTCCTATGAGAATAATTTGTGATTCTGGTATTGCCTAAACAGGTTTTAGTCGTTCTGCTGATGTACCCTTTAGTCTTACTGCCACAATAATCCAGTTCTTTAACCATTTCAACTACAACAAAAACTCATACTTTTTGCATAGAACTTTATACTGTTACAGAACAAACAGTAGGAATGGTTAACTTCGTTTTACATGTCTCTCAAAACAAATTCGAGAGTTGTGCATTCAGACCACCTACAAGACTGACCATCTGCTTCCTTTCCACCTTCTTGCACTTTCCATTGTGGCTTAATAGCAACATTAGTATTGGTACAATTTTGCAGTATCATTTTGGCTTTTTTTTGGCTTCCCTTTGGTTTCTGTCTACTACTTATCTGTCCGCTCCATGCACTCCAATAGGCTGATACAAAGTAAAGATGATTTAAGGATGTTTTTCCTCTGATCCCAGTCATCAGTATTTTGCAGTACCAAGGGTCACACTATAGAATTTAGTGAATGACCTGAGTGGAGAGTGTGCAGTAGGGCTGCCTAGAGAGGGCAGCAAGCTGAACGTTCTGCTATAGGGACCATGTTTTGGAAGTGGGCAGACCACGACCACCACTGTGCATTCTGATATACAGGAGGTCACCGTCAGTGTTTGCCTTGCGCTTATGGGAGTCTCTACTGGTCCCACCATGGCAGTGCCCCAAGAGTCCTTGTGGAGCTGGAACCATGGCATGCCATGGGACAGATGATTTCTCCCTAAGAATTCTCCTGATTCTTGTCAGGTATCCTTTTTGCCACATGTTGCGTGATAACTTCTTTGGGTAATGCTAGAGTGCTGTTATCATATTTCTGAAATACAGGGAAGTTTTGTTCTTCTTCATTTCTTGCAAAGGCAGTACAGTAAGAATGTTAGAGCTGTTGCTGAAAAGTATGATTTCCAATGCAAAAATACAGATCCATGACCAAGCAAATTTCAGAATGCAGAAAAGGAGCATTATTTTCAATTTTCCTTTCAAATATTCCATTCAGTTTCACCCAGTATATCTTGAACTTCTTTGGTTGTGGGTTTTTTCTCAATTCTCTTTATGCTGGTTCCAACAACTATTTGAATTCCAAATTTAAAAGGTCATGGTTTAGTCTTCAAAACTCAAGGAAGGCAGGATTTGTGTTAGCCAGATCTGATGTATTTTACTGCAGTCACCCTGCGTACACACTTTTGAGATAGCAACTATTATATTGTCATTATGTGGCACAATAATATGTATTTGTATATATCATGTACATGATATATGTAAAGCCTCTTTCTCCTCCCTGTAATTCTGCAATTACAATTTTTTACATAGAGGAATAACTTTTTCCAGCACTGAAATCCTGCTATTTCTGGGATAACACACAGTATGCTGCAGTTGCACACAGTTTTGTGAAAAGACGTGAACGAATATATCCTTTCCAAGCAAAGTCATGGAATTACATTGCACAGCCAGAATGTAAGCTCCATTTTGGGGTAATACAAAGGTTCTGGATTTTAGCAACACATGGTCAGAGCTGTTTTTTCACGTTTCACTGTGAAAATACTGGTTCCACAAACCATAATGTGTCAACTCTATAATAGGAAATAGGTTAATTAATAAATTGAGGGAACAGTGTTTTTTATCTGGACATTCATACCACAAGCACCTCATTTTTTCTTTGAAGGATTTGCACTGGGTAAGTTCAGTCACAGTAGCTTTTGTTGTTATTGAGAAAAAGCACCCTAACAATTCCTTTTGACCCACAGGCCATAAAATTGTTCGTTGTTATATTCCTGCATTCACACATTCTGTTTTTACAAGTATTAAAATCATTGAAGATGATTCATTCAATGAAAGTTTTGCTTTTCTCCAGAGGAGTCTCTGATTACCTTTTCATTTTCCAACATCTCAAAGCTGTAGGCTCAGGCTTCCGGTTTGACCACAGTATTTTCCTTGGGTTCAATTAGTGTCTCAATCTCATTTGTTATTAACAAACTCAGTGGGGAGTATAAAGCAGCTGTCCATGGCCACTTTTATAGAAAACTAAATTAAGACCATGGTAGAATGACCAGTAAAACTATATCTAGCAGAAAACTGCTAAAACCACCTTACAGTGCAAAGTACTGAGAATAGTCATGAATAGAAGAAGAAAAGATTGTGAGACAAAGTACAAAGGATATTGGTGAAGTTATAGCAAAATGGACAAAGAGCTATTTTCTCCCTCAGAAATATTCTCTGGAGTCTAGGTTTTGGTTTTATGCTCCAAACATGACCAGGGTTGATGATAAACATTTTTGCCATTGTCTTTTCAGAAATTCAAGTTAGGTGGCTAGCGTGCCGGTCTGGCTCTGAAGGGCATTGCTGGCTGGCAAAGCCTATATTCTGCTGCATCCAGCACAGAAAAGGGATAGACATGCAGGACAATATTTTTGAGGAACACTTTCTGACTAAGAACAACACGGAATCAAGAAAGACTCATGTTTACTTTGGCTGAGAAAGATGCCCCACATACTCTGCAACTTTCTGTGATAATACCTATTAGTACCTGCTTTCAGGCTGTGGGCACTGGGGGAAAGTAGGGTAAGAGCGAAGAGGTGACTAGCAAGAGGGCCATGGCATTGTCCATTGTATTTGGAAAGTAATTACGTAAATAAAGGATGTATAGCTGTAGGAAGGGATTTGGACAGGTGTAGTAGGAATCTAAACAACCATTAAACCTGATCACTTCCCATACACTCTCCTCAGGAGACTCAGTGTCACAGATGTGGGGTGGGAATTCATCCTTCAGGGAAAAAACGGGGAGAGGTTTGATTCTGGCACAATTTCCCTTCAGCCTCAACCCTGAAAAATCCAAGGCATTGCACAAAGGGTGGGCACTGGCCAAAAAGTCACTTCGTCCTCTCAGACAAGCGAAACGGCTTCTTGCAGCAACAGTTGTCTGCGTTCCCCATGGAGCAGAGCACCGGCCATGTAGTCAACACCTCTGGCATCTCCCGACTCTCAGGAACCCCACAACAGCTCTCATTTTCTCCTCTGGGCACTTAGGAAGTGTGACCGATACTGACTGCACTCACTAAGCACCTCCAGGATTTTAAGACTGAGCAAACATCTCCTTATGATTTTAATCCAATTTCAGCCTTTATTAAATGTATGGGCTGTCCCGTGGAGGTTTGGATTACCACAGTAAGAATTCAAAGCTATTGAGAAAAGACTAGATTTTCTGGGTTGCCTTCTACAGCTCCTGAGAGGGCAACTGAACATTCCCGTGCACCTACAGTCCACATTAAAACCCTGCTGTGATCAACAGGGCTGTTTGTCTGAAGCAGGGGCGCAGCAGCATGTTGCAGGATTGCTATACAGCATGCAGCTCTTCAACATCTTTTCAAGCAGTGCCAACATGCTCTGGCTCCAAGTCCAAAAGCTAATGGGATGCTGTCATGAGTAAGCATTTTCCAGACTGAGTCCACTGTGATATCTCTGAACTCCATGTCTTTGGGGAGAATTTTCACAAGACTGCTTGCAGACCCCTGCCTCCCTCTGTCTTTGCATTGTGCTACTGGTGGCTTGGCCTGTCCATCCACTATTGCACCAGCAGCAAGTGCACAAGGACTAATCAGGGGCAACTGACCTCTCTCCAACTTGGTGTTGCCTTGCTGTCTGACCAGGGGTAGCCACTAAAATTTTCATTCCATAAGAATTGTTTTCCAGTGCCTTTGAGACAAATTTCCATTAAAAAGCTTTTTTTAGGGTTTTGTTTTGCTATTTTTTTCCTGAGCATGGGCAGGAAAACATACACTAGAATCTAATAAACACTGAAAGCCAAGCTGGGTTATTTTGGGTTGATGCATCTACAGTGATATTTTGCACTGAGAATTTAATTAACAGTTCTCTTGATAAATAAAACAGAATAAAATCCAGCTCATCTTTCAAGAGCTGAATTTGTTCTCTACTGTTAATGGTAGTGAAAAATAATAAAAACTTATTTTAGTGAGGATAGTAAGCTTAGGTAATTCTGAAGGAATGAGAGGATCCCACCTGCCAAGGGAAACAATGTATTTTACATTTATCACATAGATGTATTTATATTAAATTATGTGTTTGACCTTCATTATTCTCCTGTTTTCTCATTTATAAACTGCATATTTGCTTGGTTTTGGAAAGGTGTTTGAAATACCTAGGAGAAAAGGTGGATATAAGTTCATAGAGAACAGCAAAACCAGAGGTGTTTCTTTTCTGCATTTTTGTTTATATTTGTTTTCTTCTGCTTGATTTCCTACATGTATATTTTGCTTTTAAGGAATTTTCTGCTAATGTTACACAGTTGTTTGGGTTTTTTTTTACCTTAGGTGTTTATGGGCTTGATGTCATTGATTCAAAAAGCAGGGAGATGTTGTCACTATGCAAATAAGTGAAGGTGAGATTTCATGAGAGCATGATCATTCTCCTTTTACTTTACCTTTTGCTGTCTCCTAGCCTGAGGGGGTCTCCTCATCTACTCTCCAGATACATTTTAAGCATGCTGTGATAATATTAACAAAGAGAGTTTATTGCATCAGAGAATTTATTGTTCTCAGAGAATTTAAGATCCAGACACACTGAAGAAAAGTCTACTGTAAACTGTTGGGTTTTAGTTTGTTTTTTTTTCCCTAGGCAAGATACAAGGGACTGAAAAGCTTACTGTTTTGGGGTGATAGTATATCCAGTACACTATAGTAGTATAGCTCTCTTTGTACTTGTGATACAATACCTCTGGCTTAGCATCACCTCATTATGCAGTACGCCCAGTTTACTGAAATTCTGGAAGCCGATAACAATAATTAAGCAATAAGACATGACAAGTAGTATTTTATTATGCGATCCCAGAATGCCTACATGAGTTGTTAGGCACACGGCCAATTGCTTTGAACCACCTGGAAGAATTATTTTTACGCATATTGTGGATAGTGGTAGGGAATGATCTGGTTTTCTTGCAGCTATGCAGTTATCCCATCCTAATCACCCTGATAAGGGCTCATCTGCTTAGTAACTAGACTGATATTGACTTAAGTAATAATGATCAGGGGTCAACATTGCTGCTGCTTTAATGGCTGACAGGGATAAACACATGGGCCAAGGCATAACAATAGGCACTTAGTCCCCAAGCAGAGCCCAAAAATGCAGCTGTGGGTGTTATTATAAGCTGAGACTGACTGCAGGTGTTTCAGGTTTGGAGGAAGGGCCAGAAAAAAGCAGCATCTTTGGGCAGGCATAGGTTAAGCCTAAGGAATAGGGTATGCATGTGCCACAAGATTTAAATGTGTGTCCTCAACATTTCACAGGAGCTGTAACAATGTGTAAATTGACCTGAATAGTTTCTAGTCTTCTTTTTTGAAATACTTAAGACTTTTGCATTAAATTGACTTAACCTTTCCTAAAAGGTTACATTTCCAGAATATGGGATATCCTCAATATGGACACTTCATCCTCTGATGTTCAGTTTAGTCAATTCTTGTCTTGATTTTCAAATTTGTTTGTGCACATTTCCAAACCTTAGCTCTCACTGGGTCTAATCTGTGGCATAATGAGTCACTGCAAGAATCTCAGTTGGTTTAATGGGATGAGAATTGAGGCCCGCTTGTTTTACAGCTTCAGGATACTAGCAGGTTAAAATTTGTAACATTTCTCTAGTCCAGACCACAATAACTGCATCTCTTTTCTTCATTGCAGCCTTAATAACACAACAGTCTGTCCTTGTGCTTTACTATTTGTTCTGCATACATGTGCCTTGGGTAATGATCACATCGGGACTTCCCAACAATAGCCATTACAAGTTTGAAAACTGCACTGTGAATATTGGGAACAGTCATGCTGTCTAAGAAAGACACCAAACTTGGGTTTTTAGGTTAGGAAGGAAATCTCTGACTGCTCCCTGTAACGTCAGGAGAGACGCTATTCAGAGCAGGAGCCTAACTGGGATGCTGCGAGCAGCACTCTGCAGGAGCATCCCTTTTCCTCCACTCATTGCAGTGGGGACTGAGGATGCAGAACCTTTCCATTCAGGACACTAGATTAGATGCCTAAAAATTAGCTGTGGTAACTTAAGATTATAATGTTAAAATTTTATATTGTATATGGAAAGTGACTGAGTTACTAATTTTGAATGAAGGCTAAAGTAGTTTTGGACACTCAGCTGGTGACGACTCATTGGTTCTTGGAAGATACTGAATATCCACCCCTGGTGTGTAAAGCAAGCCGGGCTGAAGTGAATGAACACTTTGTTACTTGTTCAGTGGACTCATTGCTGAGTTTCATCTAAACATAACTGTCTGAATAAAAATGTAGCTAATGAAATGACTGGAGATGAACCTCCTGATTTTGCTTCTTGAAATGTTCATTGACCGCCAGGATGCCCTGGGGGAAGAAACATTGATATATACTTTAGATGAAAGAAAGCTCATTTACTTTGCCTTTTTTCCCTCTGGCTCTGTGTCATATTGGTAGACGGTGACCCATAACCTAATCCTATAATATTGATTTGGGTTTGTTCTCACTGAATATTGCCTGGTTCTCTAGCACCAACACAGGTCACAACCATTTTGTAATGCAAGTCATTCTATAAAAGTTTGATTTTGATCAAATAAGTTTCACTGGTAATGAAACAGAAATTTAATGAAATAATGGAAGGTACCTCAAATGTGGAAACAATGACTGAATAATTCATTACTGCATTCATACCTCTTCAATAAAAATTATTTCCTTCAGATACACCAACACTGCAGTTGAGTTCTTCATGTTTTCGAGGTGGGATCTGCACCCCCACTCTGTCATCATTATGGTGCGTGGGACAACCAGAGCAGCAGGGAAGGTTACTTTAATCTTATTTGCAGTTGGGGAGGTCAGGGAGTTGAACTGAAATCTGTAAGAACTGCCTTACCCTCTGCCACATTGACTATACTTGAGACAGACAAGCCTTCTAACTATGGTCTCTGATATAAATGCCTACAGTGAATACGTAGTGTGCAGTATACAAATTATGCTGGATTTCTGAAAATCCTTGTCTTGGAGCAGGAAAGGCAAAGTTAGCCCAGTTCCAGAAGAGAAGGAGATTGTGCCATGCACTTTTACTTCCTTAATGAAAAAAGCTTGATGGGACTTCACTAAGCCTTCAGCTCTCTCCAGATCTGTACAATGAACCAATAAGTCACAGTACAAAATCATTAATAACGCCATTATTTGGATGCTTACACGTACTGTCCAATAACATGTTTGAAGGAAAATTGATTTTCTATTCTTAATAAGTCAAGGACCTATAAGCAGTTTTGCCTTGAGTGTTGCCTCTGGAACATCATTTTGTACCACTTTTTCTATGCTTCAGAATGCAAATTTGGTAAATGGGTTAATACAAAATTCTGTGTACCAGTTACAAATGGGGTTTATATTCTTTAAAAATGTTTCTAACTAAAATTGAAATGGAGATGTTTTATAAATTAACAGAGTTCATGGTTAGGTAAATAGCTACAACTCAGCTTCATCTGCTTTCTACAGTGTTATCTCTTCAGAAAACCCGTCGTGCTCTTTTCCCATTTTTATGCTAAGTGCTAAAAGAGAACAGTGATCATCCTTACCCAGGAGGCCTGACTGGGTCCAGTATTGACGTTATTCCCTTTGTGAGTCTGTGGCTGATGGTGAATATGCTAGATTCCTTAAAACAATGTATTGATCAACCTGATGATAGGAACAGAGCAGGATATAAAAGAAGACGAAAGCCTCTAGACAAGTTGTCTAATTCCTGAAAAAGCTTCCAAACAACTCTTGCAAATTAGCCACTTTCTACACAGCAAAGTTTTGTCTTGGCAGTTTTCTTCTCCTTACCCTGTAGTTCACCACCTATTTCATGCCAAGCCCTTTGGATCAACTGTTCACCAAGTCATCTTTGAACAAATTCCCAAGAATTTGTGGGAAGGTCTTCCATCCTCATTGAATCATTTTTCTTCGTTATTCCTATCCTGAGAATCCTGCTGGCTAGTCCTAATACAGTTACATATTCCAAGATCACAGTACAACCTTAATGCATTTCAAACTGTATGTGCAAAGTTTAATTGATATCCAGTCTCAGGCTAATAAGGCTGTATTCAGGCACAGCCACAGATACCCAAGCAGTGCTGTGGTATTTCCTGGGAATATTTCACCTACTTTATGTAAGATTTTGGGTTCCAGGCACACTGTCCCCAGCTCTCTCCAGGCCTGGGACCCCATGTTGTCCCACAGATTTGTGCACGCACTCCTCAACGAGGCTGGAGCCAGCAGATGAAGAGCTGGCACTTGGCTGCAGCCTTAGCTTGACACCTGCTCCCATGCTCTGAGCCTTGTGTACATGATGAGGAAAACGGTGAATGTCTGCAAATGCAAGTGTGTGTGTGGACAGCCATAAACGTGTGCACTGAAAGGATTTACTGTGCTTTCATGTTGGTGTAAAAAGGAGACCAAGTTTTCTGAAAATATTTCAATAAACTGATGGAAGTCAGATCTATGTCAAACTGTGGGAGCATGAGAGCAGAGATTTTGAAAGATACGGTCCTGAAGCTAGAGACCCATATCTGTATTTAAAGCATAATCTAATTTTTAAGTGGAGTTCCCCAACAGGTTTTCTATAGGCAAAGGAATCTTAATGGCGACATCTGTAAAAAAAAAATATATCCTGGCTGTACCTATGCCAAATGTATTTTGGTTATAGACTGAAAGCCGAAAAGACCATGTATCTAACATATCCCACTGCCAACACTGTCGTCTCCCTGCATTATATTCTCCAATCTTTTTTGTCCTTGCAGTCTTGTAAATGTCTTATTCAGGTTTAAATGAACACAGACTAAGTAACTGATCAACAACAGGTATGTCATAAATCCACAGAGGAATGTATGGTAAATCAAGATTTTTTCCTGAATATGTTTCCTACAGCATTCTCCTGGAGAAACTGGCTGCTCGTGGCTTGGACTGGCATACTCTTCACTGGGTGAAAAACTGGCTGGATGGCTGGGCCCAAAGACAGAGGATAGGAAGGCTCTACAGAGGGATCTGGACAGGCTGGATCGATGGGCTGACACCAATGGTATGAAGTTCAACAAGGCTGAGTGTCGGGTCCTGCACCTGGGTCACAACAACCCCATGCGACGCTAAAGCCTTGGGAAAGAGTGGCTGGAAAGCTGCCTGGCAGAAAAGGACCTGGGGGTGTTGGTGGACAGACGGCTGAATATGAGCCGGCAGTGTGCCCAGGTGACCAATAGCATCCTGGCGTGTATCAGAAATAGTGTGGCCAGCGGGACTAGGGAAGTGATTGTCCCCCTGTACACGGCACTGGTGAGGCCACAACTCAAATACTGTGTTCAGTTTTGGGCCCCTCACTACAATAAAGACACTGAGGTACTGGAGCGTGTCCAAGGAAGACCAATGAAGCTGGTGAAGGGTCTCAAGCACAAGTCTTATGAAGAGCAGCTGGGAGAAATGGGGTTGTTTAGCCTGGAGAAAAGGAGGCTGAAGGGAGACCTTATTGCTCTCTACAACTACCTGAAAGGAAGTTGTAGTGAGATGGGAGCTGGTCTCTTCTCCCAAGTAACAAGTCATAGGACAAGAGGAAACAGTCTCAACTTGTGCCAGGGGAGGTTTAGATTGGATATTAGGAAAAATTTCTTCACCAACAGGGTTGCCAAGCATTGGAACAGGCTGTCCAGGGAATGGGTTGAATCACCATCCCTGGAGGTATTTAAAAGACATGTAGATGTGCTGCCTAGGGACATGGTTTAGTGGTGGACTTGGCAGTATTAGGGTTACAGTTGAACTTGATGATCTTACAGGTCTTTTCCAACATAAATGATTCTGTGATTCTAAGAAAATTCCCAAATAAAATGCAGAGAAATATAAATTCCCACTCACTACACAATTCAATGCCACTGAAGCATAGAGCAACTTTTAAACCTTCCTGAGTCCCAACAATTTCTTGGTCAAATACTCAACCCAAGCATCAGTGCATCTTTGCAGTTGTGCTCCATTTGGTATACACCCTCCCTGATGTTTAATCCATAACAGAATCAAATAGGAAAGTACTTTGTTGCTGACTGAAACCCTGGTCTTCTAACCTATTCTCTGTGTGCTTAACTGTCTGCATGGTCAGTGAGGCTCAAGGGGAAAACCCAAGATGCAGTATGGGCGGTTACTGACAAACCTCTGCTCGACCATGAAGGCCATGAAGGGAGCATCAGTGAACAACAAGGGAACACGTTGGTGTCTATGGGGTTTGTGCACCTGTGCTCTTTTGGAAATCTGACTCAACTGTCTTCAAGATATTAAAGAATGTTAAAAGTAAGCTCCCTTTATTCACTGCTTCTAAACTTTCCCGCATTTTGCTTTTATGGCTTTCTATTTCTAAACATAAATAAAATCTATAAAAAAGACATATACTTTTCATCACTTTCAGTCTTCAGATAACACACTATGAAAACTGGAAAGGTTTTTAAAATTTGTAACGGAAAAGTAGCCCACATACAAGAAAAATATTGCTTCCTAACATGAAGTTAAATGAAGTTTAAATGTAGCAAAAGATTGTTTCTATCTTTAGAGCCAAAATTACTTACCTTTTAGTTCATTATTACATCTATATACAGTATTTGGTAACCATAAGCATTAGGTCACTATTTTGTGTATAAGGTTTATTGACTTGCTTTCCCACTAACTCATTAAACTGATTTTTTTTTTTTTGAGACGAAACACATTATCTGAAAAACAAGCTCACTACTTGCTTTAAATTTTCCTTCTCTTATGATCAGCTCCTTGGATGTCTCCTTGTAGAGCAGCACAAAGGATAGCAGATTTCAGCTCAAGGAAGTAAATGGACAAACAGTTTTATTGCAGATGTGTTACTATACTCAGCAAAGCATTAGATAAAAGATCTTGTCTTATGAATTTAAAACAAGTGTATTTACTGCATTAGGAATATGTTCTGTCCTCTCACCCCAGAGCAAGGGATTTTTTTATAAATTACGAGACTTTAAAAGAGAAACTTTTAAAGTTCATTGGGTTTAAAAGAGAAACTTTTGAAGTTCATTGGATTTGTTTATTTATTTGTTTTAATTTGCCTTTTGAAACTCATAGGTCTTGTTTCTCAGCTTTTTGCAAAAAACATGTAAGCCAGAAACTGTTGTTAAAAGAAAGCAGAGTCTCATGTTCACAGGATTGCAGGAGCAGGCACTTTGCTTTACAAGATGCTAAATACTCTAAGAAGTATGATTTCAGCCCCTGGTGGCATCTTTTGCCTCCTTTATTTCAACCCAGCTACAATCAGCCCGGCTTTCCCTTGCCTTGTTTTCTGCCACCTGAGTATGCCTACTGAGTCTACCCAGGTGTTACACATACAGCTGAGCAGGATACAGCCACAGGCTAGCCACAAATTACTGCCAAACAGCATATAATAATCACATTTTACTGCCTTTCTCTGAAACAGGGGTGCTAATTTGTCTCTCTCTACCCTACTACTGATGCTCAATATGTGTGCAGAGCCTAATTGTATTTGCAACATCATCCACTGCCTCAAACTTGGTTGAAACCTGTCTATAAGTCCTGAAGTCACAGGTAGGAGGAAGGAGGGAAGCCGACAGACAGACAGACAGTGTGATCACACCAGTCCCACACCCTTCAAAACCCAGCTGGAAACACAGCTCAAATTCCACGAGTCTCTGCAATTTGCTGTAACATAGAAGCAAATTTGTAACATGCAATAGTAATTTTGGTTGTCTGGCTGAGCATCAGACCAGTTCAGGTGATCGTCTAACAACAGCTTGTTCTTGCACATGCCTTGGTCAGGTGGATTACAGCAGAGAGACCAGCTGGGGACAGAAGCTGCCATTAGATTTCTTACCTGTGACCGTATGGTCTGTTGGTTTGCTTGTATTGTACTTGATGTTCCACTTACTAAAATAATTACCTGGCGAAGAAAAAAAAAAAAAATCAACATAACTGTGATCAATAATCAAGCTGCAGTAAAAATAGAGGAGTGCTGCAGGCAGAGAGTTGTGAGCCCATACACAGGTTGGGGGAGTACAGCATTAACCTGTCATTTAAATCAATCTTGTGAAAGAAAAAATTCAAGCAGAGCTGACATCCTGGTTTGGGAAATCAGAAACCTGCAGAATTTGTGTGTAATGATTAATAAGGAGAGCATCTCAATGTATATTTACATGTCATATAAACCCTCCACCTTAGAGAAAACACTTAGGAGAAATCTTTTGGCAGACTTTATTCATGGAAGTTGCTGACTGCAGTGAAAGGGCGAGTGGTACGGGGCATCGTCTCTATAGTAACACCGTCACCAGAGGCTTGCAAACTGTGTTTCCAAGGGCAGAGCTGCACAGGGTAAGTGAAGCTACCACAGCTCTCCTTTTCCCAGCTTTGGCCCTGCCCTGAATAGCTACGCTGCCTCTTGCTTCCCTGGTAGCTTAGAAGAAACGTAGCCTGTGACTATATTGCTGCCAGTCCAACTTAGCTTCTTCTTTTTGTTATCAAAATGTTTGGCACGGTGTGTAACACTGGAGAGCACAGACAAACACAGCAAACCCGCTGCTTTAAGTGTTAATTTGCTATTGTAAGCCCAAGGGAAAGTGCCATCCGTGAAGTTTTCTATAAAGCATAAACGGGGAATGGAGTGGAAAAAAAGAAGCCAAGTGAAGATTTTCCCACTGTGCTACTCTCCCTGGTGGCGTGATGGGCTCACAAGCTGATTTAAAACCAGATCTCTGCAGGTGGCTGCAGAAGGTAAGCCAAGTCTGTACCACCAGCTCTGAAGAAATTTCGAGTTTGATTGCTCAGAAGCGAGTTGCCCTGAAAGGTGCTATACCAACAGCAACTGCTGCCAAATGTGCTCCTTCTCTGGAAATTTCAGGCTTTTAGCTCTAGGACGCCATCCAACTGGAGCCTCAGCAGTGATGATAAAGCAAAGCTTACAATTAGCTAAGCTAGAGAGAGAGTAGTCTCTTTGATGCAGGCAAGGAAAGTTGCTTGTCTCAAACAACAGCGCTTAAGATGTCCTTTGTATTGTTTGCTTTTCTTGCATTTTATCTGGACCAGCGAAATGGGGACCTTGAGTCTTCTCACTTGTACCTTGCTATGAAAACAGGTTAGTTTTGCATTCCAGCATCAGTCTTGTACAAAACAAGTGGCTACCTGTGACAATATTTTCATCCTTCGCCTCCTAAAAACACGTCGATATTTTCACCTTTTTCTGTTGTGGTGCTTTCAGTTCTCAGGCTTCATTAGACCTAACTCCTATCTGGAGGCAATGCTGGAGGATGGCTGAACTCCCCCGCACAGCACAGGGAGCTGTGCCAGAACAGATTGCAAGGAGAGTGATGCAGCACAACTTGACTCCCTCCTTCTCTTCTCAAGATAGAAACTGTGCTTTGGAAAAAACAAGCCTCCCCACTAGGCATTCTCAGAAGCCACCCATCGTCTGCTAATTACCATCAGCATCCATTTATGGCCTGAAAGGTGAAACAAGAAGTCAAGCTGCAGACTTTTTCTGAGGTACAATAGAGTGAATCACTGTTTCTGTAGTCTTGAAAAGTATAAATAGTTGATGAACTACAGATTACCATTGTCTCCCAGTCCCTTTTCCTGCCCTATATTTATCATGCAGGGACCAACCTAAAATCCCTCTCCCTACTAAGATCACATATCCACCCCTGTGAAGTGAGCTGTTAAGGTAAATACATTTAGGTGAATCCTAGATGATAATTAAATTCCCAATATCCTACACTTCGAGCGTAAAAAGACTTTAACATGACTTACAGATTTTCTCCTGCAAGACCCAGTTTCTTCACCTCCTTTGGATTTTTCAAATGTCATAATTTTCAGTGCTGTTAGTTTAATTCACTGTTGGTAAAAAACTCTGAGAAGTGCTACAACAGTGGTAAATTTTATCACCTCCACCAGAGTGTTGAAGGGATCTGAGATTGGACAAGTAACCCCCAGGTTACTCCTGAACATGGCAGAGTGTCAAGCTGACAAAACAGAGGTAAGGGTAACTTTAAGGGTAAGGTCACCAGTACACATGAGAACAGAAATACCACATTCAGAGCAATGCAGAAGCCTTAAAAGCCAACCAATTAGCTGAAATTTTGAGGAAAGACTAAAGATTACCCAATTAAAATAAACTTCAAAAATTTTTTTTTCTTCCATTTTTTTTTAATTCAGTGTTGTTTTCTAAAATAAAACTTAGCCAAAGGGCTTTTTGAGAAGGCTTATTCAAGGAGCTTATAGCTACCCCGTAGTCACTAACAGACAGGAATATTGTGTGTTTATTTCAACACATGAGAAAAATCAAAGCGATCCTGACATCAGGGTCACCATAAAAAGCGGCATATCTGGTAATTTGAACTATGTGTTTTTTTGACAAAGAACATTCACAGAGCCTGATAGTAAAGTTTGTTCCTTGTTCACTCTGTAGCTGGAACAATTCTCATGGTTTATTGCACTACTTCACTGAAAACAGTTTACTCTCTAATTTTCAACAGTCCCCAGTTGCGTTAGAATTTCCAGCCCAACACTGTTATGTTATTCCATGAAACCCAGTATTATGTATCTTCACAGCTCACATATGCTTTTAGTCTGAATGGCTTTATTTAGACTACTGCTGCTAGCACAGAAAGAATCATTGTAACATCTCCTTGATGAAGCACATAGCCTGTACAACGAACACAATATCATCACTCTTGGACCACCTTACATGGAACACCCCCAAGATGTGATGTGAACCTCACTCTGTACCTAAGGAAGCACTGCACAGCTTTGACATTGCATGGCTTCATATGCTACTAAGCAGCAATAAAGAATATTCCAATCAAAGTTGTGGATTACATGCAACGCGCCAATAGGCTAAAAAGTCTCAAATCTATGCACCCCCTAAATAAATAAGTACATGGTCAACGGGTCAATGTCCAAGTGGCGTGCAGTGACAAGTGGTGTTCCTCAGGGGTGAGTACTGGGACCACTGCTGTTTAACATCTTTGTAGGCAACATGGGTGTTGGGACTGAGTGCACCCTCAGCAAGTTTGCCAACACCACCAAGCTGTGTGGAGCAGTCAACACGCTGGAGGGAAGGGATACCATCCAGAGGGACCTGGACAGACTTGAGTGGTGGGCCCATGCAAACTTCATGAAGTTCAACAAGGCCAAGTGCAAGGTCCTGCACGTGGGTCAGGGCAATCCCATGCACAAATACAGAGAATGGACTGAGACCAGCCCTGAGGACAAGGGCTTGGGGGTGTTCGTGGATGAGAAGCTCAAAATGAGCCAGCAATGTGCGCTCGCAGCCCAGAATGCCAACTGCATCCTGGGCTGCATCAAAAGAAGTGTGGCCAGCAGGTCAAGAGAGATGATTCTGCCCCTCTACTCTGCCCTGGTGAGACCCCACCTGGAGTGCTGTGTCCAGCTCTGGAGCCCCCAGCATAAGAAGGACATGAACCTGTTGCAGAGGGTCCAGAGCAGGGCCACAAAGATGGTCAGAGGGCTGGAGCACCTCTCCTATGAAGACAGGCTGAAAGAGTTGGGATTGTTCAGTCTCAAGAAGAGAAGCCTCCAGGCAGACCTTATAGCAGCCTTCTAGTATCTGAAAGGGGCCTACAAGAAAGCTGGAGAGGGACTTTTTACAAGGGCATGTAGTGATAGGATGAGGGGTAATGGCTTCAAGCAGGAAGAGGGTAGATTGAGATTAGATCTCAGAAAGAAATTTTTCACTATGAGGGTGGTGAGGCACTGGAACAGGCTGCCCAGGGAAGTTGTGGAGGCCCCATCCCTGGAAGTGTTCAAGGCCAGGCTGGATGGGGCTTTGAGCAATCTGATCTAGTGGGAGGTGTCCTTGCCCATGGCAGGGGGGTTGGAACTAGACGATCTTTAAGGTCCCTTCCAACCTAAACCATTCTATGATTCCATGATAAATCCTCAAATCCCTTCATTTAGGAACATCCTATCTGTTTAGGGCCAAGTATCTCTCTTTGGTAATGCTCCTGTAGCCTCTTGAATTTTATGGGTAACCAAGGGCCAAATTCTGCCAAAATGAAGAGGAGAATGAGAACAGACATAAAGTAAGAGCCATACAGCCTCTCTTTTGATATTGTCATGGATACTTTCATCCCCAGAAAAGAATGAATATTATCTTTAACTCTGATCTCACATCCTGTCTTGTTTTAGTTACTGAGTCTTATTTTTTCATAATCAAAGCACAGCAACCACTTTGATGAGTCAACCTTTGGCTAATAATCAACTTTAGTCAAATAACAGTTTTGAGTTTCTGAATCAGTTCTTGCAGCACAACTATAGATGAGGACCAAAGCTTTCCCCAGGTCCATTAGTGAAAATAAGAGCAATGCCATGGTGATCAATGGAATTATTTTGCTTCAGATGAAAATAGTTTGGCAGGGACATTGCAAAGGGACATTAACTGAAATGGTTTTTTATGAGATAAGTTACCAGAATGCTTTCTATACAGTTTTAAAAGCATGTTTGTTCACTTATATTTTCCAGTGTGATACCCAATTATACCTTTATAATCACTTGCCCAAGCACAGTGTTTGGTAATCAGGAGACATGATATCCAGAACAGTGATACCAGAATAGTCTGCTTCTCACTGCTGGCACCTGAAACTGGATCACAGAATCATTGAGGTTGGAAAAGACCTTTAATATCATCAAGTTCAACTGTAACCCTAATACTGCCAAGTCCACCACTAACCATGTCCCTAGGCAGCACATCTACATGTCTTTTAAATACCTCCAGGGATGGTGATTCAACCCGTTCCCTGGACAGCCTGTTCCAATGCTTGGCAACCCTGTTGGTGAAGAAATTTTTCCTAATATCCAATCTAAACCTCCCCTGGCACAAGTTGAGACTGTTTCCTCTTGTCCTATGACTTGTTACTTGGGAGAAGAGACCGACCCCACCTGGCTACAACCTCCTTTCAGGTAGTTGTAGAGAGTGATAAGGTCTCCCTTCAGCCTCCTTTTCTCCAGGCTAAACACCCCCAGTTCCACTCCTCACAAGACTTATGCTCAAGTCCAGCTTCATTGGTCTTCCTTGGACATGCTCCAGCACTTCAATGTCTTTCCCGTAATGAAGGGCCCAAAACTGAACACAGTATTTGAGGTGTGGCCTCACCAGTGCCGTGTACAGGGGGACAATCACTTCCCTAGTCCCGCTGGCCACACTATTTCTGATACACGCCAGGATGCTATTGGCCTTCTTCACCACCTGGGCACACTGCCGGCTCATATTCAGCCGTCTGTCCACCAACACCCCCAGGTCCTTTTCTGCCAGGCAGCTTTCCAGCCACTCTTTCCCAAGGCTTTAGCATCGCATGGGGTTGTTGTGACCCAGGTGCAGGACCCGACACTCAGCCTTGTTGAAATTCATACCATTGGTGTCAGCCCATCGATCCAGCCTGTCCAGATCCCTCTGTAGAGCCTTCCTACCCTCAAGCAGATCAACACTCCCACCCAACTTGCTGCCATCTGCAAACTTACTGAGGGTGCACTCGATCCCCTCATCCAGATCATTGATACAGATATTAAACAGAACTGGCCCCAATACTGAGCCCTGGGGAACACCACTTGTGACTGGCCACCAACTGGATTTAACTCCATCATATTCATTATTCCATCTCTTCCACTGAAACAAAAAATAACGGGATATGCTGGTAACAGCTGAGCTAAAATACGATTTAAGGCTATGCGCATGCTTGATATATGTGTACAACAGCATTCAGTGTTTGAATAAAATAGTGGCATAAAGTTTACTTTGTGTAAGTATAGGCTTTTAACACAAAACTGTGGTCTAAGATTCCATAAGGTGCTTGTTGATAGCTCCCCTTTAATTTGCAGCGTGGGTGACGCTGGAGCTGTTGGATGGATGTCATCAGTATAACTCCAAAAATGACTACCCAGACAATTTTGATCTTGTCCTCAATCAGTTTAATGATATCCCAGGAGGCTGATGATGAGATTTCTTATGGTTATGGCATGTCACTCCTTGCAATTTTGATTTTTATACCCTGCAGTCATGAGCTTATGATCTAAGGTCCTGGAAAGGACACTTCCATACTCCTGCCTTTATAGGTCCCTTTTTTCTTTCCTTTTAAGATAGAATCATGGTCTTTGCATTGTCATTTTACTTGTGTTTTTGCATGTCATTTAGCACTTTCTTGCATATGTATACTGGAATTGGTGTATATGGTGGTTGTCAATTCACACAACAAATAGCTCACAGATATTGTGAAGGTTCACTATTTGTTCATTTTTAATGGTAACTTTGAAGCATATTGAGACCTTATTATTTGTGCTTTTTCCTTATTTCTTTAATCATTACCTTACAGACTCTGCTTTTCTTCACTCAAAAGTAGCCCATTAACACAAAATCTTCAATGGTATGATTCCTTATTCAGTACCAAGTTAGCAAAGTCTTTCACTTGATTTGCCAAAATGCTGACATCTTCATTTCACTGGGGTTCACATTCCTGCCTCAGCTAGTAACTCTGGGAATGCAGTAATAAAAAAAGTTAGATGCATACAGAGATCTTCCTATAAGTAAAAGACATCCTTTGGCTGTCAAAATAGGAAATCATATTGTGTTTTATTGATAAATGGTGTTTACCTCTCATATTTAATGCATGGGAGATAAAAAATTAAGGTGGTTTTTTTTCTAATGCTGCAACTGGCAAAAGGAAAAAAAAACTGCAAAGGAGTGGTGTGTTCTTTCAAAGCACAGACACATACACTTCGTATAACAGTAGTGACACACTGATTCACAGCAGCTACAGCTTCTATGCCATGCTTCTGCATTAAAGTAATAGAAAATAAATGAAATGCTGGGGTTCCAAAATACTGGCCAGATCTTTTATTTATTCATGTATGTACAAAAACCTTGCTTTTCAGTGGATGCAGGAGGAGGCTTGCAGGCATTTGGATGCACTGGAATGAAACATCAGGAGCAGAATTATAGAGCAGTCTTTCTTCTGTCAGAAAAAACATTGCCACTGTCTTACTGTCCAGAGCCAATCACATCAGTGTGAGACTGGGCACTGCTTTCAAAAGACATTGCACTGATCTATACTAATTTATTAATCCCATCCCTTGAGCAGACATTATTTAATTGCACACGCAGACGAAGTTTACTAGCAGTCAGGTCAGAAAATTCATGGAGGAATCATGATGGGGCTGGATTTGATCCTCGTATTTACACCGCTTGTCAAATCCTTATTCACGAAATAAGAAACAGTGCAGGGTTTCCACTTTGTGATGCTATTGTGAGACTACATTGAGCTGCCAGAAATGGTTCAGCAGTTTAGGGTACAGGGCAGGGAAAATCAATCTGCCAGGATTTTTAAAAAGGGGGTCTCAAGGGCTCTGAAGTGACTTAAGAGATTTCTGAAGAGCTGGCTGATCCCTGCTCTTCAGAATTTAAGGGCTTCAGACAAGAATGGCTTTTTGAACCGTCAGGCAAGATAACATGCATTTAGCTGTCTGTTATGTTAAAATCCCTTCTTCTTTGGTAAGGAGCTTTTTCTACTCAGTGCCATCTCATCTCCATGCATACTACCACCTAAAAAACCCCAAACCAACAGTTTGAAGATTGCCCTAGAGCAAGCACCTAGCTTTTGCTCTGGTGATAGCTGCATCGCCCGCAGCAGGCAGGGTCAACGAGCCTGGTATGGGTAGAGCAGCTCAGACTGACATGCTACCCAGAACCAGCTCTTGCTGAGAAGCTCACAGGGTGGCTCTGTGTAGGCACAGAGGTCCTGTCAGAGGTACTGCTGCACGTACACGACATTGCACATGTGCAAAACCTGGGCCCAAGGCCATAGGATTGACTGGGATGGTCCTGCTGCTCTCAAGGTTAAGCAATATTCTAGGAGCATGCGACTAACAATTAATAGGTGACAGCTGATAAATAAATGAGCATGCTGTGCTGTCAGATTCTCATTGCCATGCGTTGACATCAAAGCCAGTGGAGTTATTCTGGATTCGTACTGATAAAAATGAGATCAGCATCCTGCCTGCTGTATGTGAAGCTACTGTAAATATAGAATAGGATAGCATATTAAAATGAAACTTGTGGCAGCCTTTTATATACAGATTGATTAACTTCAAAGTGGCTTCTATAGCACAGAAACCATATCATTTACCAAAAAAAAAAAAAAAAATCAGAAGCAAGCTTATTTGCCTGTATCTTGTATGTAGTATACTAACTTATAGTAGTTGCAGTGTGGTTCTAAAGATAAGAAAAATAGCAGTCCTGTATGCACTTTTTTCCCACTGCACATTGATCTCCTGTATTAGACACATTTTATCCTGCAGCCTTCCAAGGATATCCCTTTTTCCGCATCCTCTGAGTGGCTATGTGCCTGAAGTCAGGCGTGTCCTTTGTTCTACAGGGTGGGGAGGGGGAGGTATGGAAATGTGCTCTGTTATGTTACCACGCACCCATGCATACCGGCACTGCACATGTCTGGGAGCACGGGAGATCCCAGTGGCCACGCAGCCCCCTATTCATCCCCCTTGCATTCATCCCGCAGCTGCAGCCAGGCTGGACAGTAGTCTGTTTTCCCCTATGTGATCCCTGCTGAAGCTCCACCAGTGGCAACAATAGAGCATCGTGCATGAGTATCAAGTGATGGCTGATGCATGGTATATTGTGGGCTCCCTGGATGCACACCTGGGGGGCCAGCAGGAGTTTGGAAGTGTGAGTAACACCTCTAGGCAGTGCCTTCCTCCATTTTTTTGGGACATGAAGCTGGAACCTGCCCAGCTCCCAGTTTAGTGTGTATGCACGTGGGGATGCCGCCCACCCAATGTCCTAGGAAAGCTCAGATGCAGTAGACAATCCATCCGCCAAAACTCTGCAAAGGGGCTGGGAGTGAAAATTCCCAAAGAATTTCACCCTGCTCTCATAGCCACACTGAAATCATAAACCTCTTAATTCCCCAGTCTTCAAGAAAGTCTGCCAGGATAAAGAAGATACAGTTTCCTAATGTAAGAAACAAGCACATGGTGCTATATAGAGCAAAGACATGTTCACACAGAGGTCACACACCCTTACTTACTCTACCTGTCTAGAAGTATGTATTTTCCTTGGAAAATCTTTCTCTGTTGTTGTTGTTGTTGAATTATTCAGTTTTGCTTCATCTACACTCAGGAATGTTTTATCATTATTATCATGACTCATTTGTGCTACAACATTACCCTCTAGCCCCAATCCAAGGTGAACAGTTTGGTGCTGGCTGCTGCAGAAATCTGAAAGGAAACAACAGTGACTACGGCAGAGAGATGAAAATGTCCTTCTCTGGCTCAATCCTGGCTCTTCCTATAAAAGCATGAACTATGCAGTATTCAAAGCCAACGTTTTTCTACCTATAGTAGAATTAAACAATTGCCCAAAACAAATAGATGCATGAGGAGAAGGATAAGGCAGGGATAACCTGAGTGTGTTTTCACACAGATCAGCTGTGCACATAGTTTAACTCACCACCTACCTCCTCATTACTCCTCATTACTCACATGTTCTTTCTGGTTTCAGAAAGGTGTGGGAATTTGCCTGATGCATTTGGCTGAAATGGCTGTTTCGCAGTCAATGGTTTGTTAATGGTCCTCCTTCCATCCCATCATGATGGTTGCATTTCAGCAACGTTAAAAATATAGACTGTACACTTGCATGGTAGTTCTTTAAATATATATATAAGGTATATGCTATGTGGAAAGACTAATATATATACCTACGTGCATGTGCTGTCTCTGCACACATGCACAAATATAAACACAAACACATTTCTCTATATACATGCATCTACACATTAGAGTTTTGTAAGATTAACAGTCTTTTAAAGGTATAATAGAAATGTATACCTGGACATTCATGAGAGAAAGGCAGCAACAGAAATCCAAATTCAGGTTTCAGCACATTAGTTATTAATTATTATAATAAACATCTGGTCTGTAGGGAAAATTCCCTTTTTTCAGAATTAATGGAAAATTAACAAATCTTGATACATTTCATGGATGAGTTGCTTATTCAGCTTTGTATCAGAAAGAAACAAACATATTGACTAACCCCTCTTAAAATTACATTTGCAAGTAACTGCTTAAAATAAAGCAGTGGCTAAAAATGTAACTGATGATGTCATTTTCACTCTTGGCTACGGCTCCTGTTTGCAGCCTTCAGACCTGGACTCAAAGAGCTCTCCCTGTAAGGTCTGAACCCATGGCTCCTTGAGCTTCTGGCTTCCAGAGGAAAGGGCTTTTCCTACCCAGAAGAGCCAGCTGCCCCTCTTCCACCCACACATCTCAATCACCCCTGCTGAGGTTTTATAAAGGCTATTCTCTTCCAAGCAGAGAGAAGCATCCTCTACACTCTGAAACAGGAATGAGCAGGAAGGGTCATAGGCATATTCGGGTCTCCCAGCCCTGCAAACATGGAACTCAGTAGCCCAGGTTTGCTTCCAGTTGCATGGACAGACCAGCAGTGAAAGTGAATTGACTTCAAGAGCATATGATACCCCAGCTCTCCACTTGCACTTTTGTAGCTGTAGGGTTTTTGTAAGCAAACACGATGCTTTGCTATGAGTTTTGAAGGCAAAACATAGAGTTGAATAATTCAGGCTCCATATGTTTATTATTACATCTCAGAAATGGCACCATCTATACTTTTGACTGCTAATTTACACCCCACAGAACCCTTTTAGCTTCACAAGGGTCTCTCAAATTATAAGGCCACAAACATACTGCTTCCAGTTTTTCTCAGCTATAACCAGTCAAGGATGTCCTGCCCCCAACACTACTCTTTCCCCAAGGTATTCCTCCATGCCCCAAAAAATCTCCTTTAAAAGCCAGGGTGGGAAAAAACACCAAGATCTGAAAGACTACAGGGGATGCAATACCTGCACAGGCCTGTGTGGATTTCAGGTGAGCAATGGCAGCTGATTCCCTCTCATTGCTTAACAACAGGAGAGGAGCGGAGTCCATCACTTGCATATAAATCTATGGGTGAGCTCTGTGACAGACTGTGGGGGTTCCCTCCTCCAGCACCCTCCTAGATGGCCTCTGCCTGCAGAGAAGCCTCAGGTGTGGGTTTTGTAACTGCCACCTTCCCCACCTCTGCTGCTTTCTTCTGTCTTTCTGTGTTTGATTTTTACTTTGTTCAATGCATCTTTCATATCCTTTCAAAGCCACTTTCCCCTCTTCCCCTTTTTCTCTTTCCTAACTAGACACTTCCAGGATGCAATTTTTTTAACAACCTTAGATGCTGTCTACACTGTCATTTCCAACCACTATCTATCACTTTGCATGCCTACTGTAAGGAGAATGTGAGCACAAAAACATTTGTTATGAATCAGGGACTTTCAAAATTGAACAAACCTCTTCTTATTTTTTAATGATTATTTTAATGTTTCCATTTTGTTAAATGAGGTTTTTAACTTACTTTTTACTGTTTGTGCTTTCTAATTACTTTCTAATTGCCAAAATTTCTGGAGGAAGTTTTGTATAATAAACCTGATGTCTGCTTTCTCAACACATGAGGATGTTCGCTAATAAGAGGGCATTTAAATAATCAGTAACACAGCCCTCAGGAGCAATGCAAGAAAAGACGAATCTGCAAGTCACGGTGGATCTGTAATGAAATTATACCCTCCACCCTAGTGTGCCTCATGAGAGGAGCACCTGAGCTCTACAAAATCAACTAATCAGGGCAATGGAGACTGTACTCACATGAAACAAAATCAACAGATAAATAGCATCTCAGGACAAGCTGGAAAAACAAATTAATGAAAAGGGAGGATCTTAAGCCTGTCGCTGCAGCCTTTTCCAAGATAAGGGCATTTGTACAGTAGGGCATCAGAGAAGACACTGCCCAGGCAGCTGTTGCACACTGCCTGGATGCAGTGACAAGATTAGTCTCACCTCAGTAAAAAATAAAAGATGGGTCATTGTCATAGGCGACTCTCTTCTGAAGGGAATGGAAGGCTCAATATGTAGACCAGACCCACTATATAGGGAAGTCTGCTGCCTCCCTGGGGTCTAGGTTAATGAGGTAAAGAAGAAACTTCCATCCCTAGTACAGCCCTCAGATTATTATCCATTTTTGGTTGTTCAGGTAGGCAGCGATGAAGTAGTGAGGAAAAGTCCATGGGCAATGAAGACAGATTTCAGGGCCTTGGGATGACTCGCCAAGGGATCGGGAGCATAAGTCATGTTCTCCTCTATCCCTCCAATTGCGGGGAATGATGAGGGGGTAAACATGAAGAGCCAGCAGATCAATGCCTGGCTCCGAGACCGGTGCTACTGGCAGGACTTTGGGTTCTTTGACCATGGCTTGATTTCCAGGACACCAGACCTGCTGGTAACAGATGGGAACAGCCTATCTCGCAGGGGGAAAAGGGTTCTAGGGCAAGAGTTAGCAGGACTCCTTGAGAGAGCTTTAAACTAGATTCGAAGGGGCACAGGGATGTAACTGGGTTCGCTGGAGAGGCACCTGGGTGCAGTAGCCCAGCACTTGTGGGGCAGTGTGCTAGCTTTTTTGAGAACCAGAAGGCCTACCACCCCTCAAGGGTAAAAACTACACGTTCATCTGCCTCTCTGAAATGCTTATACACCAATGCACGCAGCATGGGGAACAAACAGGAAGAACTGGAGATCTGTGTGCGGCTGCAGGCCCATGATCTCATCGCAATTACTGAGACACGGTGGGGTAGCTCACATGACTGGAACACTGTCATGGATGGCTACGTCCTCTTTAGGAAAGATAGGCCAGCAAGGTGAGGTGGTGGAGTTGCTCTTCATGTGAGAGAGCAACTGGAATGTATCGAGCTCTCCATGGGGGCGGATGAAGAGCAAGTTGAGAGCTTGTGGGTAAGGATTAAGGGGCAGGCTAACATGAGAGACACTGTTGTGGGGGTTTACTACAGGCCACCTGATCCGGATAGGGAAGTTGATGAGGCCTTCTACAGACAGCTGAGAGTCACCTCACAATCACAGGCCTTGGTTCTCATGGGGCACTTCAGTCACCCTGATATCTGCTGGGAAGGCTACACAGCTAGGCATGGACAGTCCAGGAGGTTACTCCAGTGTCTTGACGATAACTTTTTGACTCAGGTGGTGGAGGAGCCGACACGGAGAGGTGTACTACTGGACCTAGTACTGACCAGCAAAGAGGGACTGGTGGAGGACATTAAGGCTGGGGGCAGCCTTGGCTGTAGTGATCATGAGAAGATCGAGTTCAGGATTATGTGCAGTAGGCATAAAACGACAAATAGGGTTGCAACCTTGGACTTCAGGAGGGTTAACTTTGATCTCTTCAAGAAACTGCTTGGAGAAATCCTGTGGGTTAGGGCTCTAGAGGGTAGGGGGGCTCTAGAGAGCTGGTTGGTATTCAAGCATTGCTTCTGCCAAGTTCAGGATTGGTGCATTCCTAAGAGCAAGAAATCAGGCAAGGGAAGCAGGAGACCTGCATGGCTGAGCAGGGAGCTTCTGAAAAAGCTCAGTGGAAGAAGGAAGTTTACAGTAAATGGAAGAAGAGACTGACCACTTGCGAAGATTACAAGAATGCTGCCAGAGTATGCAGGGACGAAACGAGGAAAAACAAGGCCTCTTTGGAATTAAATCGGGCAAAGGATGTCAAGGTCAACAGGAAGGGTTTCTTCAAGTACAGCGGAAGCAAAAGAAAAACTAGAGAAAATGTGGGCCCGCGGTTGACTGAGACAGGGGCCATGGTGACAGATGATGCAGAGAAGGTGGAGTTACTGAAAGCCTTCTTTGCTTCAGTCTTTACTGCTCAGGCCAGCCCTCAGGAGTCCCAGACTTTACAGGTAACAGAGAAAGTCTGGAGGAAGGAGGACTTTCCCTTGGTTGAGAAGGATCAAGTTAGAGCCCAATTAAGTAAACTGGACACCCACAAGTCCGTGGGTCCTGATGGGATGCACCTGTGAGTGCTGAGGGAGCTGGCAGAAGTCATTGCTGGGCCACTCTCCATCATCTTTGAAAGGTCGCGGAGAACAGGTGAGGTGCCTGAAGACTGGAGGAAAGCCAATGTCACTCCAGTCTTCAAAAAGGGCAAGAAGGAAGACCCGGGTGTCCTGGTTCCGGCGGGGATAGGGTTAATTTTCTGGCCCGGGACACAGGTATTCCATACCACGTGACGCCATGCCCAGTCTATAAGGGGAAGCTGGCCGGGAGGAGGGGGAGGCAGGCGAGGTTCAGGAGCGGGCTGGGGCTGCGCGGTCTGGTGGGTGAGCGCTGGTACAGTAACCCTGTGTGTGCATCCCTCCATCACTGTTATTGTTGTTGTTTTCCTCTTTCGTTTGCTGTTGTGTTAAACTGTTTTTATCTCAGCCCACGAGTTTTGCCTCTTTCTTCCGATTTTCCCCACCGTCCTCGGGGGGTTGAGTGAGCGGGGCTGCGTGGTCCTTTGTTGCCAGCTGAGGCCAAAGCACGACACTGGGAAACTACAGACCAGTCAGCCTCACCTCCATCCCTGGAGAGATGATGGAACAGCTCGTTCTGGGCATCATCTCAAAGCATCTGGAGGAAAAGAAGGTTATCAGAAGTAGCCAACATGGATTCACCAAGGGGAAGTCATGTCTGACTAATCTGATAGCCTTCTATGATGGTGTGACTGGATGGACAGATGAGGGGAGGGCAGTGGATGTTGTCTACCTTGACTTCAGCAAGGCTTTCGACACTGTCTCCCACATCATCTTCATAGGCAAGCTTAGGAAGTGTGGGTTAGATGAGCGGACAGTGGGGTGGATTGAAAACTGGCTGGCAGATAGAGCTCAGAGGGTTGTGATTAGTGGCACAGAGTCTTGGAGGTTTGTGACAAGTGGTGTTCCCCAGGGGTCAGTACTTGGTCCAGTACCGTTCAACATATTCATCAATGACCTGGATGAAGGGATAGAGTGTACCATCAGCAAGTTTGCTGATGACACAAAGCTGGGAGAGGTGGCTGACACACTGGAAGGCTGTGCTGCCATCCAGCGTGACCTGGACAGGCTGGAGTGCTGGGCAGAGAAGAACCTAATGAGGTTCAACAAGAGCAAGTGTAGGGTTCTGCACCTGGGGAGGAAGAATGCTAGGCACCAATATAGGCTAGGGGTGGACCTGCTGGAAAGCAGCTCTGAGGAGAAGGATCTGGGGGTCCTGGTGGTCAACAGCATGACCATGAGCCAACAATGTGCCCTTGTGGCCAAGAAGGCCAATGGCAGCCCAGTTCAAGAAGGACAGGGAACTGCTGGAGAGGGTACAGCAGAGGGCTATAAAGATGATTAGGGGACTGGAACATCTTTCTTATGAGGAAAGGCTGAGGGACTTGGGTCTTTTTTGTCTGGAGAAGACTGAGAGGGGATCTTATCAATGCTTATAAATACTTAAAGGGAGGATGCCAGGAGAATGGGACCAGTCTTTTTTCAGTGGTGCCCGGTGAGGATGAGAGGTAACAGGCACAAACTTGACCATAGGAAGTTCCATCTAAACATGAGGAGGCACTTCTTTCCTTTGAGGGTGGCAGAGCACTGGAACAGGGTGTCCAGAGAGGTGGTGGAGTCTCCAGTTCTGGAGACCCTCCAAACCCGCCTGGACGCCATCCTGTGCAACGTATTCTAGTTGACCCTGCTCTGGCAGTGGGGTTGGACTAGAGGATCTCCAGAGGTCCTTTCCAATCCCTGTGATTCTGTGATTCTGCAGTTGCCTGCCCTGCCCTCTAAAGTTTTCTCAGATACTCTGCCCCTCTGATTTGAAAAGCATTGTACTTAACTTTCAGTGTTCTGGACTCTTTTTCCAACTGGTGTCATCTACCAGAATCTTTGGAGACTCTTAGGTTTGCTCACTTTCCATTGCTGGGGAGTCTTAAAACTGAAGATGAAGTACTTCCTAGAGCATCCCTCACAGAGACCCATTAAAAGGTGACAGCAGGATTTTAATCCCAACATGCCTAAATTTGCTTGATAACAAAATTTTCTTATTTTTTCATTTCTAATATTTTTTGGGACAATGCCACCTGTCTCAGAGCCCTGGGCCATTTGCCATCACCCTGAAAGAGGAGCTGCCACAAAAGTCAATGGGAGATTAGCATAACACTCAGTGACAGATTTGCCATGTTGCATCTCTAATACTGAATTTTCTTAAAGGGTCGTAAGATTTAATCGTTCATATCACCCTCCTTCAGTCATGTAATAGTATATTCCATAACTGACACAGCATTAAAAACTTGAAATTCATTACCCATTGAGCCACCCATAGTAATTTAGCTATCAAATCAACTTCAGTAACATAGATATTGTTTCATGAGAGCTCTGCAGTTCTTTATAGTCATCACACCAAGTTGTTTCCAGCCTCTTGCCACTTCTGCCTACTTTAAGGTTCTATTTTCAGTACAAGTTTTTAAACTCCTGCCTCTAGAACTGTATGTGAAATATACAGGCATGCATTTTTGCATGCAAGTGGGTATTCATTCATACAAATTCATAGATTCATTGTTAGATACTTCCCAGTTGGCATTTGCACAGATGCTAATTCTGAAAGCAGAAATAAAGGAAGGTCCAGTATATGTACATGTGAACTCAAATATCAATTTGAATCTCACTGGCATTTTGACCTTTACCATTCACCAGCTCAAATTCAGAGGCAGGAATGTGCAAAAATAAGCAAAGGGGGAGGCTCTGTTTTCATCCAGAATATGAGCAGTAAGTGACACTACTGAAATTGGGCAATCATTTAAGTACCGAGAGAGTGAAGCTATTTCAGATTTATTTTGGATGAAAGCACAAAGTGTTACTAATCCCAACTGAAACATAGCAGACACAATTACCATTCATTTGGACAGATAAAATTGAAAATTTATGAACATTTTTTTATAAACCAAGGACAATTAATAATTCTACACTGAACTTTTGCAACTGAGTCCAAATACTCACATTATAGTGTCTAACATTTAATAAGCAGCAAATAAACTCTAGATCAAACATTAAATAAACTCTAAACTTGGCAAGTGAGCATCCCCAGTCAAAATTGGGGCTGCTAACCAGGATCTCCACCAGGGGCTTTCAGCTGCCATCTGTGGGCTACTCCTGGGAAAGCTGAATAAGAAAAGCAAGGACATAGACACATGCACACACAAACACACACACACACACATATGACGTTTCCCCAGGGAAATGCCCCTCCAGCACAAAGCAGCAACAAATGAAAGCAGGTCTGGCTCTGTAGGGAGTGGCCTGCAAGCCAGTTTCCAGCTCACAACCTATTATCCCACACCATTTCACCCTTACTATCACAAAGGTCCTTGCTACACCTTCCCTCTGATTTGCCTCACTGCTCAAAGCAGCCATGGAAAAAAATAAGTGTGTGATGCCTTTCGCTGTCCCCAGCAGCATGGACAGGAAAGATGTCCTTTCTAAACAAGAACCCTTGCTGCTGCAATTTCAAACCGTTGGGGCAAAACAGAGGCTGACAAGCTTAACAGTCTTTCCCATAGTTCCAGTTCTTCTTTCAGGGTTTTGCTAGTTGAAATGCTGCTTTTCTAGCTTTGTTACTGGGCTTGCACCCAATGTTTACATTGCATTACCAATATCTGCTCTATATTGTTTCTGTCACAGTGTTTCAGATAGCATACATTTTCATTTTATAGCTCTCCTGCTTCCCTTTAACTTATGACCTTTGTTGAAAATGAACACATCTGTCTGCAGACTGTCAGGCAAAAGGGTTGAATCACAGGGGCTTGGCATCTGTGAAATGCTTTGCAATCCACTGCAGCTGTATTGGGAAAGCAGTGGTGGAAAACCATAAACTGCCTGAGATTAGAAGTTTATTCTGGAGGACCCTAACTTTCCTTTGGAAGGCCAAGCACATTTCAAACACTCACCGAAATAAAAACAAAGGCCTGTCGGGAATGGACATCTTGATGCTTCCCTAACATATTTCTTTGTTGAATTTTAAGTCTTTTAAAAGCATTTGTGTCCTTTTCTTCGTATCTTTACTGCTCCTGGAACTCATAGTTCTCCTCAGTGGATCCTAGGTGCTTGCACAAAGTGTTTCAGAAGCTGAACAGGGACTGGGTGAGTTCCAGAACTCAGCAGTGTTTGGCAGCAAGGATCAGACTGAAGCGCTGGGACATCGCGTGTTACAAAACAGAGGCAAAAAGCCATTTTTCTTTTATTTCAGCAATTCATTAAACCCCAGCCACTCAGGATCTTATATCTGCATTGTTTCCCAGCAACCTAAAGGATGCTCTTCATTTAAGAAATGCATGTGTCTTGTGTTCGGAGTGGAGCAGGGTGAGCTCTGCACCAGTGCCCCTGACAAGGGGAAGTGTTTAGCGTGCTTACCAGGAGGAAGATGGGATGGGTATGAGACTGCTTGTGTATGTACGCTGTTGCTGCAGATATTCCCCTAACAAAAGCTTTTTCACACACAGACTTGGAGCTAAGGAAGTTCTACCTGAAAGTGCCATTTAGGAAACTGCACAGTTTTCCAGGTTTTAGGTGGAAGCTGACACTGGATTAAGTAATTTGTGGAGGGCAACCATAGGTTAAGTCAATTTTCTGCATGCTGTCCCCCACCCTACTGGTAATGCTCTAGAAGTGTGTAATGGCAAGACCCTGGGCAGCTGCCCCCATCTTGGGCCACAGATGGGTATCTTCACTCATCTGAGTGCAGCAGAATAGACACCTCGTGGCAGCTTCCTCTAAATGGGCACAACCTTCAGAGTGGCAAAGGGCTGAAACAAAAAATGGGCAGTGAGGTCAGTGGCACACACCTTCTCTTATTTACCTAGCTAATGAGCTGGTGCCTTAGGCTCTCCTTCTAGCTATTTGCCAAGTATTGACAAGTCATACGAGTTCTAATGACCTTGGCACTGGTCAGAACAACAACAGCATCTTTACCAAGCCTGAAGGTTTGGAGCTGGAGGGCTTTGAGATTCTGTGATAGGTATGTTTGGAACACGTTTGTGGGGGAAAAAAAAATAAAAATCAAGAACCACAGTGAAGAAGCTGACAGTAACATTTACGTGTGGCCATGCAACTGAGAGTTAAGTTTGTCCTAGTAAAACATGAGATTTGTGCTTACCAGAGTTTATTGGAGCTCAGACCAACATCAGTTCATTGAAGTTAAGCTGGGATGAGGAGAGGGAGGAGTAGGGGGTGTGTGTCACTTGATTCTACACCCTTGATAAGAGATATTCAAAATTTGGATTCCCATCATTATAGCTATGAAAGGAAGAGGAAAAAAATGAAAATTGAGAGAACGCTGCTCAACCATGTGTTGATCACACATCACTGTTCAGGCAACTCTGTCTGGTATGAGATACCATGGAGGGTTACCATATGTAATCACTATTCCTATACTGCAGTTTCCCATTCCAGTGCATTTATTTTTATGGCTGTAATATGGCATGCTGTTGAAACAAAATAATTGAACTAAAAATGCATGGAGCCCTCAGGACTCTTCTAGCTGTTCATATGAGTTCTCATTTGCCTCAGCAGGCCATCTCAGGCAATGGTCTGCTCTAATACCCCCCGCCCCCAAAAAAACCAAAACAAAACAAAAACCAAAAACCACCCCAAAGCATAATAGACAATTATGATATAACTTGCATTAAAGGGACATGTATTCTTACCTCTCAGATCCTGAGATGCAACCTCAAGGATGAAGGCAAGTCTGGTAGAGACCTAGACAAGTCACCTAGACTAGCCCATTGGCAAAGAAGGGTTGAGATCTCAGTAGCAGAGAGGATTTCTGAAATGTGTAAACTGCATGTTTATGTGAAAAATTCATCCTCAGAACTCAGCTGTGCTATTAGGGCCAACGCTTGTCTTCCCTTAGAAAACTGTGCAGGTTGTTTCTGGCACTGCATGAAGAAGATAAGATGCCTTTTTTTTTTTTTTAAAGGGTGTTATTTCAATGCTGTCTTTGCTAAAAATTTTTGGTTGCAGTTAAACAAGATTACTTGTAGGCTGTGGCATATTTTGTGATCCCTTCTTGGAGTCTCAAACAGCTGGATCACCTTGTAGCAAAATTAGGCTTCATCTCCCAAGGATATTTATTGTTCCTTGCTCTGCAGCTGAAATACCTAACCTTGTCTTCTCTCCCTTTTTTGGTCACTGCATAAACGATGTGCTTCTGAGCAGGCTTGTATTGATCTAGAAAGCCATCATAAATTTTCCAGGTTCAGATTCAAGTTGCATTAACTGAAAAAGGCAGATCACTGTAAAATGCTATATTCTCAAGAATCAATAAATCTTGCTATTGGAATGGAAGAGTGTTTTCACTGCCTCCCCCTAACCCAGACCCTCTTTGGAGGGAAGCAGGACATCTTGCCATGCAGGAGGAATGGTCACAAACTGAGTCCCCACAGCACCTGCCAGTGTTGCTTCTTCTCATGGCAGCAGCATCCACAGTCTGGGTACTGGACTCAGCACAGCTGCAGGAGTGAGAGAAGAGCTGGCAAGTTAATTCAGGTAGCATTGACAGAGCATTTCAGGCTTACCAGTCATCTTGCTGCCTTGATAGAATTGAAGTGTGCAAGGCCTGCATCAATCACTTGCCCTATTTCCTTTAGCATTCCCCTTTTTATTAGGGTTGAGTGTTAAAATTTAATGATGCGTGTCACTGTTTTCTAATTTAATTCCCACAAAGAATTTTTTTTCTTGCAAACATCCTTCAGACATCAAGAACAACAGAGTGCCATTTTGATTTTTGTCCTCTTCCTGCATATTTTTCATTATAAAATCACTACCACGGACATCTGGTCACAACAAAATCTCATTACAAGACACATTGCTGAGTTAGACTTGTTGCTGGCTGTTTTGCCATGGACAGCTGGTCATGGAAATTCCAACCCGCACAGCATATATTCCAGGGCATGGATCTATTTCTAACAAGTGGAGATGAATTTTCACTACAGTTACTACAGCTACTACAGATCTGCAGCTTTTCACTGTACAGAGGATTCATGCAAAGACATTTCTTACGTGGGCACCACAGCAGAAGTTTCCTGGATAACTGAGAAATGATAAAAGAACTGGTGGAATCACAGATTGGTCAGGGTGAAATCACTAATTCAAGTGTCTGAACCCTTCTTTTTTGCTTCAGGGTAGGATTTTAATCAAGACTGTCAAAGCCACTTGTCTTTTATTCTTAACACAAGGGAAATGACAGATCTCACATTCTACCGGTGCCATCAGCAAGAAGAGTTACATATCTACCTCCTGTTCCTTTGGTCCAAGTGATTTCAGAAGTTGCTCCATGAGCATTTGCCTCTCTAACAATCTGGATAATTGCTTAGAAATCTTACTCCATTTATTCCTTTGCAAGTCCTATAATCAGCACCTACCCATGAAGAATGGTACATTTCTTTCAACAACAGAGAACGCTGAATTAAAAGCAATGTCTGATTTTATTCTTGGTTGCCTTTATCGCCTGGGCTAAGGTCTGGCATAGTACAGTCCCAACAAGTGCTAATTGAGCATTAGCAGCAGCACAGAAGTGGCACAATTCACTCACGCTAACTGATGGCCCGGTGGGGCTCGCTATCCCCCCAGCCATCCGTCCAATGCCTTTACTGGAGGAAGAACCCCTGGATCTAACAGCAGCTTTGCTGCTCCAAGGACCAGTAGGTCAACCTGCCCTGGACCTCCAGCCATGACCTGCCATCAGGGTTTTCCCCCGTACTTGGAAGTGAGCAATCTGACAAGCCGATGAAAAAGAATGAAACAGACAGCTAGTTCAGTATCTCAAAGCTCTGGATGGAGCAAAACGAAGCAGATGGCTTGCAGCACCCCACTGGGGCTCAGTGGGATGCCCTCTGTCTACATGGGAGCATTACCTTTTTTAAAAAAACCTCTGCCCTCAGCTTTAACAACCTGGGCCCATCCTGGCTGCCTCAGTTTCCCTTGACTTACTGTTAGAATATTCTGATGTAGTTTTCAAGGAACGAATAATCTCATTTCAGGTCTTTTTGTTTTAACCTACTGTTTTCAGCCTTGGTTTTCTTTCTAGTCCCTATATTTTTAAGTTTAGAATCCTATTTATCCCTCTTTAAATTTTCTATTTAATTGATAGTTACTCACTAAAACCAGATGACTGATGCAGCTTTCAAATCTGTTTATTTCGGATGCAGTGGGGAATCAATAGCCGCTTTAGCATTAGTAAAAAAAAAAGTCACAAAATTGTGGGGACTGGCTGGCACTTCTGGAGATCGTCTAGTCCCACCACTTGCCCCAGCAGTGTCAGGGGCAGCAGATTGCCCCCGAACATGTCCAGTCAGGTTTTTAGTATCTCCCACAATACAGAACAATATTCTTTCATTGTTAGGAAAGTAAAAGTATCTACAGACAGCCAGAGTTAGCTATAAAACTTCCTTGATAATTCAGTCTGTAAACAATTTTTGGAAGTATTATCAGCTGAGACAAAGGATGTCTCATTAATAATTTGGAAACTCCCTCTTTTGATACTAGGATATTTCCAGCTGCTGCATCTTTCCATCCAATCCAAGACAAATTCTTCTGCTTTCTTGCTTGGAACAGAACAGTTTTCTGATGCTAAAAACTAACTGGTTTTGTGGACAGGACATTTTAACCACTCACATGCTGCAAATGTCCTTGCAAGCAAAGTTTCTTATAATACTAGGTATCTCTTTAATACCAGATATATAATACTGGAGTTTCTTATAATACTTCAGGAAAGAGAGCTTTGAGACGTGACATCTTTGTGTACCTGTACCTGCACCTGCAGGCTGGTCCCGTATGCTACTTCTTACACTCCCACTGATGGGCTAGCTGCAACCTTTGGTTCCACATTTCCTCTGCACTCACAACCACTTACTTCTCAGATTTTGGTTCAGGCTATTCTCTGCAACAAGTAAGATTTTGCTGAGGTGGGAGCTTTCACAGCAGTGAGTGTGCCTCCTGTCTCTTATCAGTTTATCATTTGATGACCCTCAGGCTCCAGGCTCCTCCTCGTGACATACAACATGGCACAGCAATTACCTCAGAGGGGCCCCAACGCTCACCTGCAGCTCAGGAAAGTGCTCTTTTAATGAACCCTCCTTCTCCCCACCAGCTGTACATCAGTCAAGACCGTGTATACAACCTTCTCCTGCCCTTGCCTGAAGCAAGCCCTACCTGTTTTGCATCCCATCTGACCTGCCTGTAAGGTTGCTGCAACCTTATTACCCCATGTGAAGGGACGTATTTGCACAGGGCGACCTGCAAAGGTGCATTTAGTAAGTTGAAAAATCCTGCTATCTTTTTTATGTCTTCTGATTTCAGCTGATGACAAAATCTTGCTAGCAGTTCAGAATTCAGTTCTGCAACACTGAAACAGTTGAGCTTTCATTGAAAGCAAGCACTTGTACTTGCAAAATCAAGCATGAAAAATGTGAAAATGCAATGGGTGAGGCATTACCTGGAGTGGAACAAAGCAGACCCTGGACCTAGGGAGATATGAAGGTTTAAAGTCCCCAGTGCTCCGCCCCTACGTGTTAGAAATGTGCAGATGCATTTGTCATCAGCATGAGAAAAACTCGCTCGGTCCACAACTTGCCTGGGCACCGGTGGGTGACAGAGCACTACGCTGTGTGAGAGGGCTGAGACCAGGGAGGAAAGAAGCCAGGAAACCCAGCCGCTTACAGGCCCAGAAAATGCTGAAGCAGCAGCTCACTCCCCTGGAGCAGATAGCATGGGGTTACAGAGCAGTCAAACGAGTCACAGCAGCAAGGTCTGCTGCTGCTCTTGTCTCCTGAGAAGGCTGGATACGTATCAGGAAGGTGATTTCTGAAATGAACATGCTGTTTCACACAAGAAGCTGCCTGTGCATCTTGAAAAAAATGTGAGGTCTCTCCAAGCCTGCGTGGAAATCTCACAAATGCATCTGTGCTCAAGTAAAATCAGCTGAGGTGATAAACGTTTCAATAGATCACATGGCTGACAACTTCTTTAGCGCATCCATTTCCAATCTGTAAACAAACCCTGGCAGGTAGTAAACCAACAAACTTTGGTAGGAAATTATTTATTTATATTCTTTGAACACCTTTACAATGTCAATATAGAAGTCACAGAAATGATGCGGATGGCATTTTCTGCTATTGTTGAGAACAAACCAGTTAATGCTAGCAGTAATGTTGAAATGACATTATAGGGCTAGATTTTCAAAGCCAGCTTGCATTACCTTGATTCTGATCCCATAGAAAAAATTAGTTTAACTCTGAGAAGTACTGAGAATGCCAGACATGAGCACTATTGTTTGTACCCATAAAGTGTATATATTTCCCTCTGAGAAGGCAATAAACCATTTCAGTATAAAGCACCTTATGCCAGCCTAACTTTGGACCGTGCCCTATGGACTGCAACATCAGTGAGTACTGCAGCTCAGACCATGCAACACAGACTGCTTTGTGTTGACCAGGCTTCAAGGGTCTGTTCAAGGTCTCAGAGAAATTCTGTGGCAGAGTGAGACAATAAAATCAGCTTTTCTAATTTCTGGAGCACTGCTGCAACCACCATTTTTACCAGCTTGTCACCCTTTCTTCAATATTTATGTGTGGACAACATGTTAATTTATGGTGCTTCTTTATGAAGCGAGTCTAAAACAGCTGGATTTGTCCCAGATGCAGAAGCAAAATACTGCATCAGAGTGAAGATGAGTTACTGAGATCATAATCTCATTTGCAACTGAGTCTCCTCAACCTAAAGGCACTTAAGACCTACTTTGACAGCACACTTTTTTTTTAAACTAAAACATTATCTAAATGCATTGTATGTTAAAAGCAGCAACAATTTTGGTGATGCTTCTCTTGCCAAAAGGCCACCCTGCAGCATCCTTTTTTCCTTTTCAAAGATTTTGTCTTACTTTACATTAGAATATCAGTACATCAAAACTAGGATTGTCCTTCCAAAGACATGGCACAATTGTACTCGGTTTTAGTACCAGAACATCATTCAGCAACAAAAAGACTAATTACTACAAGAACAGTTCACAGTCAGTGTGCCAACTTATCTTTTAAAGTGCTACTAGCAAAGGTATGCACATGTTTTTCTCTAACTATTCCTTGAAATACACTCACTTCTTTTGTGCCCATTTCCCATGATTATTGGGGCAATTTCACTTTATTCCCATAGTACCTGTAGAGGGCAAATTTAAATTCACAGGTTTGATACCCAAAACACGTCTCTCTGAACAAAAGTATCTCCCAAGCTTTTGATCACAAGCTATATCCATCCAGAAAAGGCATGAAACCCAAAACACAACAGAGCTATACCATGTGATTGATGCTTTAGTCCATGTGCCTCCCATCTTAAGCATTGAATTCTCACAGCAAAATGTTTGCCATAAATCCAGAGTTCAGGAAGAAGGCGGAAATTTTACTGAGAAACTTAAGGGTAGGAAATCAGTATTATCTCACCACCATTCTGTAAGCAGAGGAGAGCTGAAACAAATCAAGTCATGCGTCACTGAATTATGCACTCAGAACTAGTCAGGACGTATTTGGAGCAGTATTGCTTTAGAGGTGAGGTTAAACTCAATGTTACTGCAGCCTGCCCTGTCAGGTGAGTCATATTTCTTTGGACACCGAGTGGTTTGGATTTTTTTCCCCATGACTAAAGTGCATATACCCACTTCTTGTCAGTCAGCCATGAGGGATTGTCTGGCAGCTCTTGAAGCGCTGAGTGACAGCGTCAAGGTGGGTGCTACTAATATAGTAGGAGCAGCCACAAGGAAGGAAAAAATTAAACTTCTGCTGAGCCCGTCTCTGTTTCTCTGTTCTCTAGGAATTAGTGCTCAACAAGGCGTTCATAGGAATCCGCTGAAAACTTACAGCAGGAATCAAGCACGTGATTTCACTCAGTGGTCTGCCATAAAGTGCTCATATCACAAAGCAAAAATTGTTGCTGTTAAACCCCTATCAAAAAACAGTAGGGCAGAGATGTTGGAAGAGAACAAAGGGCTTTAAGGTAAAAAAAAAAAAAGCAGCTTTTATTTTCTTTTTCCTTGAAACTACCAGCATGTATCTCTCTCCCAAGGTTTGCAATTGCTCTGTGTAACCCTGCAGCACAGCCCAGAGGTTTTCAGGAAGCCCAAGTGTAACACTGTGCTTCTTTTAGTGTTCTTTACGCTATTCTGCTTGGTGATTTGCCTCCAACGACATGGCTGTGATGCCTTGGAGATGGGTGCAATGCCTCAGAGGCAGGGATGGCATGCCTAGCAGGCATCACACTGAGGGTCCTGCTAGAGCCCGACAAATGCTAGACCACAAGCCAGAAGCTGGTTCAGCTAGTTGACTAATTTTCTGCTCTCCACACCACTGCTAAGCTGTTTCTGAAGCCTCACCCTCCTTTCTATCATGCAACAAAGGCCTTTTCACAAGGAGGGGCATTTCCAATTCAAGGGTGGAAAATCTGTGTATTCAGTATTTTTTTGGGGGGCGGGGGGAAATAAACACACAACACCTCAGCCAGTTGCTCTGGTTTTGTCTGACTGCCTAGCATGCTTTCAAAGGAAAGCAAGTAGTCACTATAGAAACTGCCACATCATACGGTTGCTTAGGCTGCCTCTGAGATACGGAATATCTTTTTAATGAAACATTTGTATGTTTTTGCCGTCTTTAGGAAACACTCCACAGCAAATAGCTGGGCTTTGTTGTGTGGGTTTGTGTGTTGGTTTTTTTTAAAAAAAATTACTATTATTTCTTCAGGTTTGCTTTTTCACCATTGAAAGGAGGACAATATACAAGGCTTTATTTGGAAATTCATTTCCACAAGTGATAAATGAACAACCATATCAGACTGTTTGAGCTTCATTTTAGCAGGAATGTGAGTTCTTATCACTGTGGCAGAACTCAGTCTACAGGATAGGTATAAAAAGAAGAGTAGACAAAAATAGCTGCATTTAAGCGGTCAATGCACAGCTCATTGAGAAGAAGGAGAGGTGAAGAGATCACATGCACAGAAGTCCAGCAGGTCCCAGTTTGATGACCAGTAATTTGAAGCTAAATGTCTACAGAGAAAAAAGCCCTAGCTGTTTGCATTGACTTTATAGATAATTGAGCTGTCACATAAAATATAAGACCTCACAAAAAAGCACTGATATGTGCAAAATACCTAGAATCAGTGAAGTTCTCAGTAAACACATTAAGAAAAACACAGTATATGTAACCTCCCAGCGATCATTCACCTTTAAACCACGGTGACCTATTTCTATTTTATTATCATCACTACAATAAAGCTGGGAAGGTATAAATCATTTGATGGCACAAATCCATTGAACTTCCCCTTTGTTCAAACGCTTACCTTTCAGTATCCAGGTCTAGTTTTTCTTTTATTTCTCCCCGCTGAAAGGATGGAGGACTTTTGGCTGAAGTATGTGCTTCCTGGAGTCCCTCTTTTCCCTCAGAGAATGCTTTTTTTCTGTCAAGTGTTTCTTGGGATATTTGCATGAGTAAAAGCATTCCGTATTCAGAGGTGCAGGATTATTGAATGAGGTGTTTTCCACTCCTTCAGCACTGCCTCGAGCTCAAAACAATCTCTTCCACTAGCCCCAGCCTGCTGCCTCAGCCCCATGCCCTCCTGCGCCATCACACAAGTTCAAGCACCCTTGCTCATCCTCCCCATCCGTGTTGCTATCTGTTTATCTTTCCCAGCCACTCTCTATCCTGAATCTCTCCAGTGTGCCAGCTGCCCTTCTTGCCTCAAAGCAGGCTTTTGCCTGCTTAGGTCTCCCAGAGCTACCAAGCCTTTACTTTCAGCAAAAGTTGCGGGTTGCCTTCTGCACCTTCTGTGCCTGGTTTAGAAGGCAGGAGGCAGAGGGAGAAGCACGCCTGGGAGTTTCACGCCCACATTGTGGGGCTGAAGGGCAGAAGGGCCAAAGCTAAATGACCCTCCTGGCCCCAGCTACCTGGGTGGCAGCAGTCCCAGGAGCAGGGCAAGGAGCTCAGGTCAGCACGTGTAAAAACAAACCAATCAACCAACCCACCCCACACAGCTGGCAACAGCTGGCCTAGTTTGTGTCTCTGCACTGCACAGAGATGCAAGCCTAGCAAGCTTGCATTTCTATGTTCAACTCTGCCTTAGAGCCAACACAGCTCTCGCTCTGCTGCTACCGAATCCAGGAAGGGCTCCTTTGAGGGTTTTTGTTTCTCCATTTTTTGTTTGGGTTTTTCTTTTCTTCCCCCCCCCCCCCAGCATGCCTTCATAACATACTTCATAGTTTAACTCCTGGAAAATTACTGTTAATCAGCCACAGGGGACTGGCCATGGTCTGAAGACTGGAATGAATTATGAAGTACACAGATCCTGGATCTGTACCAAGCATTACTTCAGCAGAGTTTTCAGTCCAGTTTTGAGTCAGACACTGGATAAACCCTATTCACCAGTATAAACTTGGCCAGAAGATACCTTTGTTTATCAACCTGGCAGACCCATATTCAGATGTCTGCCTACGATTAGATCTCAAAGTTACAAAGATGGAGGCATTTCTGGTGGGCCAAAGGAGTCTGTTCACAGTCCAGTGATATTTGATGTATTTTCCTCTAGATGATGACAAACATATGGCTGGAAAAGTTGGAAAATGAGGCAGAACTGGTGAAATGGTGAATAGACTGGGTCATGACTACTGTCAGGTCTGTATCTCAATGGTAAGACAACTTCATATTAATATGTTGCCTTATGTCTATATATATGCATGTAGGAGTAAAGGGTATAGGACACAGAAATACAGTTATAGTTTGGAAAGCCAGGATTCAAAAAGGTTCAGTCAAGCAGGTTAACCCACTGACCCTGCCCTGTCAGCATGCCTAAGTAATAAGCACAGGACTATGACTAGAAGAAGCAGGTAGGTGTTACACCATACAGCCTCTATGGCATCCCACTCCTCTGCCGGGAGCCTCCATGATGGACACATTACAGCACTGAAACGAGCTTGGAGGAAAACATGGAGAACAATGAGAGGTCCAGGAAAAGCTATTTACCAAAGAAGCACAGTCTAGTCAATGTAGCCAAGGAAAGGTTAAGAGGTGACTTGCTCCCTGTCCAGGAGTAACAGCATGTGGAGGCGATTACTACTAGCAGAGAGCTGTTCAGTAGGCAGAGACTTAACAAGATCAAATGGTTAGAAGCAGAAGCCAGCTGAATTCACAGTAATTTTTAAAAATCAGTAAATGTAATTAACCAATAGAGCAATTTTCTAGGCCAATGCTCTCACCTCAAATTTTTAAATCAAAACTCCCTGTCTTTCTCTAAAGATGTGTCAGGAGTTAAGCTTTTGAGGTAGGAATAACTCGGTTAAGTCCTATGGCCTTGTTACAAAACCATGATAACAGCTGCTGCAGGTCTGACTTGAAGGTCCGTGTAACCTATCTCTCTCCAAAAGAATCCAGCACAGATGCCCAGGGAGGGCTATGAGAGGGGCTAGGCATGGCGCAGTGCTTCCACAGGACAGGGTCCCCAGCCCCTGTGGTTGGCACTGCCAGGAACCAGCCTGAAGGGAGCTGCACATCCTTGGGGCAAGCTGCTAGCGTCTGTTGCCCCACAAGAAGAGATGTGGTGACCAGCCCACTGGAAACCAGCACAGACAGTGAACAAAATGCCACCAGGAGAAAGACCAAACCAGCAAGCCTAGGAAAGGCATCCAAAGGCAGTGAAAAGTCTGGGAAAGAGCACCCTCCCTGCTGGGACCTTGAACCAAGGGCATTGCACAGCTCAGCCACTTTCCTCCCCTGAGGCCATCTGCCCCCCATGGTCAGCAGCTGCTGCCATCGTCCCCTGGGTCCTGTTTGCCCACTGGCAGCACTAGCATCACTCCAGACACCTGGTTGCTGCTGCAAAGATATCAGACCATCTCCAGATGCTTCCTCATTTCTTACCTCTTCCCTCATTCATGGTCTAATGCTACCAGTCATTATCACCTGTCAGCTCTGCTTCACCAGGCCTCCAGATGCTCCTTATCACTGTCCTTCTTCATCTTCCCAGCTTTACTCGTTTTTCCCACACCTCTTAGTGATGTGCAGTGTGATGAAGGCCAGTATGCAAATCCTTAAGCACAACTTGTCCTGGTTGTCTGGCCACCAGGAGTAGATGGACCTTTATTGGACAAAGCCACATTCCTTCAAGGAGCTGGAGTGTTTCCAACAGGAGTCTTCCCAGCAGGGACTTCTGGCAAGGTAAGACCTTAGCACAGTAGTTCCGAAAAATCTAATGTAAGAAATGTCATGAAAATACATAAAAAAGAAAATACAGTCAACATCTGGGATAAGAAACTAGAAATTTTCCAGTGTAAAAAAAAAAAAGAAAAGCACAGAAACAAGGAAAAAGAGTTTCAAAGCAAGAGCTCTGTGAGAAAAAAAGGTAAGGTTTAACAAAAAAAGAAAGGGGGAAACAGAATAAAAGCAAAAACGGCTCTTGTACGTTACCAGAAGACTGTAGCAGTTACCAGAACTATGGATCTGGTCACACAACATACCTGGGAAACATTACAGCTGAGTGCTCTACTTCACTAGGGAAGCTGAATGTCTGCACTGTCCATATATAAACCCATCAGCTCTTCAGGGCAAAGACTGCTTGCATGTAAACATGAAATGCTATGGGGACTCAGTAATTAACTAGAGTAACAAAATGTTCTGCACAGCTCCCAAAAGAGCAGGTAACTGCACCAAAGGGTTGTCTTCATGCAATATTATTTCTTGCAAAATGTTATCAGAAGAAAATTTCACCTCCATTAGGAAGGAGGGCATTTCGCCTTCCTTTTGCAATTGGCAGCTATCTGTCTTTGGTTCAGAAGTGCATCATGTAAGACCATAAATCTCAGTGACCAGACCGTAGCCTTGTGCTTTTCTGGACAGCTCGCCACCAGCCCTCACAGGAGCAGTGAATCCTGCCATCCACTACCAGACTTTTACCATCAATCTGCACATTCAAACCTGGAAGGCGTTTGCAGAAAATTCTTCCGCAGACAACCTCACTGTGGTAAATCCCAGGGGGTTTGTTAGTTGGGCTCCTAGGTCATCTCTGTGCCTGCTCAAGTGACCTGTGCTACAGTCAGCATGGGACGAACTCCCACCAGAGCCTACCCCACGTGAGTGAGAAACAACAGCCTCAACTGCTCGCATCCCTGCAGTTAAAAGCCATGTAGTATCCTTCAGTAATTAAAAGACGTGTGGCCCTGTTTCTTGTAATCTGTGAAAGCAGGTTCCTCTCTATAGATGGGTGACAGGAGGCAGTTTATAGTGCAATTTCTGTTCCCCTTCACCATCCACAGAGACTCTTAATTGTAGGCAGTGCTACACAGGGATTGCCTTGCCTGTCCCCTTGGTGAGGCAGGTGCTGTTTACCCTGCTCACTCTCCCTCAGGATTTTTCCTAAAGGAAAACAACTCTGTAGCAACCTCCTTGTTCAAAGCCAGTAGGGAACATGGTGATGAGGATATGAGCGTGTGATCCTGTCTTTGTCTCCTCTCTTAACTGTTTGAGAGATACTTTAGCTGAATCTAGCAAGTTACAGCTTATAGGTATCCACAGCTGCTTCCAACAGGCTTTCCTAACTGCACTTTGTGTCAGGCCCTGAGCTGTGCCCATTACCACGAAGGCAGCCTAAGGTGGGTTCATGAGGCTGCACCCTTGATAGCTTCATTAATGTTCTTTATAGTAAACTCTCCACCCAAGTGTAACATCAGTTACAGCCTTACTTCCTCTGTGCACTCTGGGTTTGAGAAAAAGTTTTGATTCTGCAGGGAACACAGGATTTCCCATTTTGGCAGATTTGTATCTTTTCCCTTTTAAAACCAATCAGTGCAAAATTCTTGACTGGGTATACTGTAAGTTCAACTTTTTGAGAAGAATGTAAACCTTGTAGTCTCCAGTTTACACAATTGTTCGTTTAATGGTTGGTATGTTTTATATTTGTATGTCTGAGGGGCAGTTCAGCAGTTCCTGGTACTCTGCATGCAGAAAAAGGTATGTGCATTGAAAAAGCAGAGCTCTTTAAAGGAAGAATTGTTTGTTTCCATTTCCCATTGAAGCAAACTGCAGTCCTTTATACAGAAACCTTTCTTATTAAGAAATGTGCAGAAAGTTTTTAATAGACTTTTAAAACATAAGCATTTAGGAATTGAGAAATCTCCAACATGCCTGATTGAGCATCTCACACAGGTCTGCTCAGATGGATTACAAAGCATCTCCTTGACACTGAGGAAAAATGTGCAAAGAATTTCTAAACACTTCATTCAGCTATCAGCTATTATTTACTTTTGTCCTTTGAAACTGCCTTGTTCATTGAAACAAAAACTTTCTCTCTGGAAAATTTAAAATTTCTGCTGAGGAAGCATCAAAACAAAGCAGGTAAGGAATTTTAAAAAGTTATTGCTGTACTAGGTTAGATCAAATCTTCATCTCACCTTGTGTCCCTTTACTGGCAGCTGCCAAAAGCCAGTGCTCAGGGCAGGGCAGAGCAAGTGTGTTGTGAAGCTGTGCCTGAACACTGCCCTGGCAGCAGCCGACAGCCCAGGACTTCCTCAGCCAGTGCAGCTGGGTTTGTAATTAGCAGCTCCCAGTGGCTTTTGCTTTGAGAAGCAAAGATCCATGTCCCTCCAGCACAGCACATGATGGAAAAGTCACTGAATTGTTGTTCCTCTCTCCACATGCCTGTGGCTTTCGGGTGTCCACAGGACTCTCTCACCTCCATCCTGTCAGCTCCTCTCCAAGGTAAAACCTTCTCATTCCTTGGGCAGAGGCTGCACCTGGCCTCTGGTCATCCCCTGTCCGTGGCTGGGCTTTTTTGACTTCTGCCATATCCCCTTTGAGACTCAGAAACAGAATTGCACAGACCATCCAGCACGTGGGCACGCCACAGATTTACACAGCATCACAAGTATATTCTTCCTGTCCTCTTTCATAGTAATTCAGTTGGTTTTCTGGACTGACTCCAGAAAAAAAAAAAAAAGCTCCTGGCTTTTTATGATTTCACAGATCTAGTACAATGTCATGATCTCATTTCCAAGTGGACATAGCAGTAGTGTCTTCAATCCAGAAACTAAGGGAAACTGCCCCTTGCCCATGAAAAGTTTCAGTTTTGACTGAAACATAAAAAAGGGGAGGCTTTGCTGAAAAAAATTCCCTGCTGGTTCAGGGAAGAAACCTCTATCTTCCACAGGCATCAGGCTAAACTATGAGGCTTGCTGTCATCTGATCTTTCACAAGGTTAATTTCTGCCCCAAGCAAAGCTGTGTGGAAGAGCTGTGCTCCTCCCAGCATCGCTGAGCAAAATGGGTTCCCTATACAGGGATGCAGCTCCTGTCTCTCCCATTGTGCTCCCGCTAGCACTGTGCCTATGATGGCACTAATTAGCCCATAGCATGCTTAGCCAGGTCAGACAGATCAATATATTGTAAATTGAGTTCTAGATGCTGTTAAACCCCAAAATTTGAATTAACCTTTAATTAAAATCTTTATAAGCAAGAAAACATCCCCTCTCAACAAACTGCACCAGGCAAGACACAGGAGACTAATTGGCCTAGTAAAAGTTAAGGATTAAGAAACAGTGATAAACAGAAGCAAGGACAACAGACGTTGTTTCTATGATAGCCTGCCCTTAGTTTGCAGTCAGGAGACATCAAGACAAATGGTACAGTATCTCCACAAGTCAGTCACGTTTGCTGTAAAAGGTGAAAACAGTAACTACAGTTCAGCCAACAGGTCAAGAGAAAACAAATATATTTGAATGGGTAAGTGAAAAGAGTAACATGGAACGTTTCTAAAAATACTACCGATGTTAATAGAAAGGCATGAGCTAGCAGTTTAGCAACAGACAGGGGAGTCAGTGGCTCCTGATTTCCAGCCCCAGCATCCTTTGTGGGCTTTGGCAAGGCAAGCTCAGTATCGATCGGAGGTATTTAAAAGACTCTGTCATGTCAGTGCTTGCCACGTAAATCAACAAGTTTTAGCAAAGTCCCTCATGGACTTTCAGGAGCTACTGGCACATCTTCATTTTGTGTAAAAATAACAGATGACTTCGACAGGCATTTTTTGAATTTTGGTTGTTTCAGTTTTGGTAATGGGGAGCATTATTTGTTCCTTGGCAGTTTTGTTGTGGTTGTTGTTGTTAGAGAAATAAAAAGGAAAGGAACAAATACTAAGTTGTCGTTATTTGGGGACTGTGTCATGCTCAAGAGATAACGCTGTTCATTACCTTGCCAGATGCATGCTTATGAAAACCTGTGCATGTTTCTAAACTATGGCAGCAGTGACAAATACAGTTTGGGTTGTGACCGGTTGATTTATTTGACCTCTGCTGTAAAGGAGACGTCACAGAGCAGGGGACAAGTGCTTCCCTTCTGCATCCCCCAGACTTCCCTGTAGTTTTTGCAAGGGTGGGTGGACTACAGGCCTGAACCCTCTTGGCCTGACAAATGACATGACAAATCTCAGTTTGACCCCACCTTCATGCCATCTTTGACTGGAAGCTTGTAGCTGTATTTTATTCAAAAGACTCAGGCCAGATACCCAGACAACTAATACTGAGCAAAAGGCTGAACACACAGCTCATCAGTGGTTATCCATCACCCAGCTGCACATTCTTACCTCTTGCTCTAAGTGCAAGGTGGCTTACATCTACCGTGAGGCAAGCCATTACATGCGTCTGCAGCCACTAAAATCTCTCTGAGGTTTGTATTCATTTCTCAAAGCATCTATTTATAGCTGAAAAATAATCTCTGTATTTTTAGAGACACATTTGCTGGACCCTTTTGGTGACAGCAGTCAGAGCTAAAATAGCCATCCACTTAAAAAGACAGAGAGTTTTTTCCATACCCCTCAACCAAGATGGTATTTTTTGCACATATTTAAATTCCATCTTAAGAGCACACACTATGCAGAAACTGCAGGTGTCTCACTTCAATCACATCCCTGCAAAAAGAGTGTGCCAACTCCTGCTCTGAAGGCAGCTGTGAACAAGAAGTGTAATCAAAAGCTGGCGAGAAAATTGTCTGATGGGTAAAGAATAACTTAGAGTAAAAACAATGTTAAAGCTGAGGTGTCCTTACGGTCACATCTGGGATAGTTCTTACTTTGCAATGGGATATTGCAGTAAATTTTGTAGCAAAAGCCTGATGCTGTGAATCCACGTGTGTTAGCTTGCAAAAGATGATGGGACAATTTTTCTGAGAAAGGTGTGAGTTCTAAGGAGAAGTCTAGAATTTTCTAACGCTTCATGTCAGAGCTAGTAACAAGGATGAAAAAGGCAAGAGAAATGGTTGATTATGTTAGCAGAGGTAAAGTATGGGAAAGGGATTTTTTTTCTTTCTTCTGGAGTTCTCTGCAGAATTGGCTAAAACTTACGATGATAGTTAGGTGCTGAAACGCAGGTGGAGTTGCAAAAGCCCATGTGTGTTATGCATGAAAGAATGCATAGCTTTTGACAGTGATGGGTTATCGTTGCCTTCCATTGTGAGGCACTTGTAGATTTTAAGGTTAAGTACTAGAGAAAAAGTACTGGACTTGAATTTACTCCTACAGGAAAGGATGAAAGTCCTTGGTTATGTGGATCTAATTTGAAATGTTTGTGTTTATTAACAGTTATCAAGAAAAAAAATTATGATAAAGAGGAGATAGACTGGAAACATTGGCAAACAATAAAGGCAGCAAACAACCATATCAGTTTAGGAAGTAACTGCAAAGCAGCACCAAAAATAGAAGCTAAGTAAGATGGGAGATTCTTACGGTATTATAAATGACTTTAGAAAGTTATACAATGACAATCTTAAAGGCAGGTCAGTCCCAAACACTTGTCTGAAGGGGTGCTTTTTGCTTTGCCATAGGTTTTTCTCCTCTCTCTCACCACTGTTATGCTAATAAGAGACTAGCTCCCGTCACTGTGTTCCTGCCACTGACCCTGACCCCTGTTCTTGTATGCCATATATTTAATGTAATTGAATTAAGCCCTTTTTATAGTGGGAGCTGAAATATTGCCCATTGGGGATTACTTTCCCTTTTCCTCTCCCGTTGTAAGCTTAACTAACATGTCTTCACAGACGGCTTTCCATGGCAAAAAAGCCATAAAAATTATGAAAGTAAATGAACAAATGCCTGGATGGATAATTTCACATGCAGACGACCACCTGGCTTGTCTTCATTAAGTGGTTCATGCCAGTGACAGTTGCAAAAGCTGATTGATTGAAGTGAGAGTGATTCTTAGCAATCAGGGTACAGGCATTACGTAGACTGATTTCAGATGTAATTCTGATGTTGCTATGAAAGTATCATTGTTAGATGATTGATAGATAAATAGACAGATATAAATAGACATACAGATACTCTTTCCTCATATTTGAGGTATTTCCATCTGAGGATTGGTGTGATCTTTGTTCATTACTTTCCCTGTAGATTAATTTCTGTGTCTCAGAAAACTTGAGCAAATATGTTTTTGTGAAGTCAGAGAGAGACAGAAAGTCCACTGCATGCTTGTCCACTGTTTCACAATATCCTCTTTCCTTGCTATCTTGAGGAAATCTTCTTCCCTAGTACAGACAACAGATTAAATCCTGCTTGACAAACTCAGGCCCATTGCCCTTGTCTCACAGCCACATGAACTCTCAGGTTGAAAAAGCAGAAAATTGCACCTACGCTGCATCCGTGATTTGTCTTCAGCCACATTCAAAGTGTTAAAATCCAGCTCCACAACTATGAGCTGGCACATCAGAGAGAGGGTGAGCCTTGCGTAAACAGCAAACCTTACCCCCAGGAAACCTCTCTGCCAGGGACATCTATTTGAACATACACAATCCTGGGGAGGGGCAGAAGGATGAGTTTGCTGTACATCTCCTGCCCTAAGGACTGTAAAGCAACAAGCAGAAAACACGTGAATTTAACTTTTAAGTAAGGAAGTGAAACATTTTGTGCATTTAAGGTCTGAAGCACAGTGGCACAGCTCATAGGTTCAAGTATCAGAGGATCACAAAAGCATTGGCTGGGATGGCACCCTGGAGACCTTTCCTTGAACCTCCCACTTGAGACAGGACTTTCTCCAGAACTCTGACAGGTTGCTGGGGCTTTGCAAAAGCCTCTAAGGATGGAGAACCCTCTCTGGGCCACCTGTGCCAGTGCTGCACCACATCCTAGTGAGCAGGGTGCCTGATTTGAGGTCTCAAGCTGTAATGGTGTAGCCTCATCTCACTGGCTGCTGCTACCCAGATGCTCTCAGCTCCCCCACTTTGGCAGCTACCCCTTGCACAACTGCAGGCAACTCTTAGACTGTACTTTAGACTCCTCCTTGCAGACCAAGCAAGCCCAGCTCCCTCAGCCTCTTCATGTGCCTTAGGACCTGAAGTCTCAGAGAGTCTCTGCTGGACCCTTACCAGGTTCTTCACATCCCTCTTGAACAGGGGGCTAAAGCCCCTGCACAGCACCCCCAGGTGCAGCCTTGCCCGGGCCCATGGAGAGGGAGGTCATAACTCCCTGTGGTGGACTGGCCATGCTACCCAGTACGTGATGGGCCTTCACCATTTAGTGCCCACTGGAAAGCACAGGAGGAAAAATCTGAGAGAAAGGAAGATATTTAGCAGGATTAGGAGTTATTTTCATGCAATTAGTATTTGCTGACGAGCATGTTTTCTGCTGTTGTTAACTACTTTAGAATCATAGAATGGTTAGAGTTGGAAAGGACTTTAAAGATCATTTAGTTCCAACCCTCCTGCCATGGCCAGGAACACCTTCCACTACATGAGGTTGCTCAAAGCCCCATCCAACCTGGCCTTGAACACTTGGAGGGATGGGCATTCTTCCCAAAGTTCACCAGACACAGGACAAAGACAACAAACTGTCATTGCAGAAGTAATAAGGAGTGTGGGAACGTACACAGTTCTCTGAGACTTGTGAGAATCACAGATAAAACCATTCACAGCTAGCTTTCTATTGTATTTTTGAACCATTGTGGAACATGCCTTGATATGACTTCTAAAAAACAAAATCCTTAGCCAGGCAGTGCTCAGGGGAGTCCAAATTACAAGGGCATGGGAATTACAATCCACAACAGAAGCAAAAATACCACCTATATTGTTTTTATTGTTTGGTTCAGAAAAGGTATTTATGTATTTCTCTAGTGAATGATCCCTAACTGGTGAATGACTTCAATCACAGAGACTGGGAGCTTTGGAGGAGAACAGTAGTAGCTTGGAAAGCACTGTTTGAAACACTTAGTCTCAGGGTTGCTTAAGGTGCAGGAGACTGCTGTTCTTAAAGGCAGAGCTAGGCTTTTCTCATACATGCGCTAGCATTGGACATGCATGCAACTTTGCAAAATCTCAGCATCTCTCTAAATAATAAGGTACACATGGTAGGAAAAGATCGTGGTATTTCATTATCTTCTGCAAGAGCTCATGAAGATTCCTATGATAATTGTGCAATTCCTATGTGTTGCTGATTGACCTTTGTTGTTGCCTGGCAAAAACAACAGCCCTGATTGATGTACAGGTGCTATTCAGATGAGATGTAATCACGGTAATTATGTTTATGGAAGACCTGAGGACCAGCAGGAAGATATAAAACAATTGATAGTATTTTTCAGGCATGCACTCGTGTTATGATCTGTGTGCACACCCCTGCTGGAGAAAAAGCCTCCCCGTCAAAAAGCAATTCATCAAGCCAGAAAAAATCACTTCCTCCATTCCTCATTCCAGCAGAATGTGGGTGTGATGTCAGCATGTCAGCTGCCTGGACCCACATGCCAGATGTGAGCATGACACAATTGCTCTGTATCCAGTCTGATATTGCCTGTCGAAAATGAAAGGCTGTTGGGTAATTCTTTGAGCATGTGTGTGCGTGTGTGGTGTGTGTGGGCATGTGTTGTGTGTGTGTTGTGCACACATATGCTAACATTCACCAATGGACTTGAGCATAAGTCTTGTGAGGAGTGGAACTGGGGTTGTTTAGCCTGGAGAAAAGGAAGCTGAGAGGAGACCTTATTGCTCTCTCCAACTACCTGAACGGAGGTTGTAGTGAGATGGGAGCTGGTCTCTTCTCCCAAGTAACAGGCAATAGGACAAGAGGAAATGGTCTCAAGTTGTGCCAGGGGAGGTTTAGATTGGATATGAGGAAAAATTTCCTCACTGGAAGTGTTATCAAGCATTGGAACAGGCTGCCCAGGGAGGTGGTAGAGTCACCATCCCTGGAGGTATTTAAAAGGTGGGTAGACATAGTGCTTAGGGACATGGTTTAGTGGTGGACTTGGCAGTGTTAGGTTGATGGTTGGACGTGATGATCTTAAAGGTCTCTTCCAACCTGGGTGATTCTGTGATTCTATGATTCTAAGGTGCAAGGGGCATACTTAGGGTACACTGCCTCCATAAGAACAGTGAAGACACACAATCTCCAAAATACTTTCAGTGGATGGAAGGGCTGGGGCCTGAGACCTGGTAAGGAGCAAAGGACCAGAGTGGGAATACCTGCAGGTGCTGACTTTCAGGCAGGTTTTACCCCAGGCAAGCATCCAGCTCACTAGAAGCAAAGAGCCAACAGACACACCATGACTCCAGGCAAGAACTGAAATGTCACATGTGGGCTCTGATTTCTCTATAATGAATAAAATATTCTCTCTGGTCTACTCTAAACATTCACATCAGTATATCAGTAAAATACAGATGATTAAAGTGAGAGTAATCTCCTTAACGCAGATGATATATGCCCTTCTCTGTGCAGAGCCAAACATCACTGGCACACTGCAGTTATGTAGAGTTTACCTCAAAGTGTGGGGTGGGGAGAGAGAGAGAGAGAACATGTGCGAGAGCTATCGGTGGAAAATAATCAGACATTTTGTTGGTGTCCAAGAAATCATAGCCCAATTCAATAGAATGAAGTATGCCTACCAAGCTATCAGAATACTACTTAAAAATAAAAAGCCAGATAAATAACACCATGTTTCACGATGACAAAGATTGCATAAACCTTGTTTTCTTTTAATAATAAAGGATATTTCTGAATAACACCCTTTTAGCTGCCTGCTATGTCTATGCAGACTCAGACCAGTGATCATGAAGATATTTTCCCAGCAGGTGACTTTTCAGTAAGTCATTCCTGTGTGAAATCTCACTTGTAAATGAGGAATTGGATCTAAATAACCGTAAATTTGACGGGAGACAAATTGCCAGTAGTATTATTCCGGTGGTTGCTTTCTCTACATGGCCCTGGTATGAGACAAAACATGACACATAGCTTATAGATTCAGTGCAATAAAGTGTAAATAATTGAAAGCTTTTTGATATTATCCTGTCTTCTTTTAGCATGCATCTTCAATAATTAATTCATTTGTATCTTAAAATTGTCTTACTCCATATCTGCAGTCATTTCCACATTTTTGTTTATTAACTGTGGAATAACATGATCTGCTTTGCACATGCCTTTTCCCTGTTGTGTTACTGTATGTATGCTCTGGGAGTTTTCCTCTCTCGCACTGATCATTTTCTGCATCACATGTGAATCACCACATCTACTGCCTCCAGTAACCATTGTTAGCAATAATATGTAACAGAATTATAGCGTTCAGTATTCTAATCAGGATTAAAATTGAAGTCCTCCAGTTTCTTCCTTCCTCTTACTGAGTGTGCGCTTGCTGTCCCTGGAGAACTCAACCTGCCCCTCTGGGTGCTGCAGAGCACCCCAGCCCTGATGCCCATGTGATATCTGACATCCTTCAAGAGACCAGACTGGACCCTGATGCATTAACCTCACTTCATATTCTATGGCCTATTAAAAAACCCTTTTTAAAAGGTTTATTAGTCTGCTTGCAAAATCTTATCCCTTTTTAAACTTACAGATTTTGTGGGAGAGCTTTTCCAGACTAGAAAATCCATTTCAGGCTAAAAATGTGTTACCTGTGATTTGCAGATGTAGATATTTCCTTCATTCACCATCATGATTCGATTTACTGGGCCTGTTCCTGCTCCCATTTCAGTCACCAAAATCTGCTGCCTAATGGAATAAGGATGGGTTCAATCCCTGAAATTTTCTTTTAAAATCTTTTAATTTTTTAGGCTATTATTGCTATGCTTTTCATCCCCTGTTGATTGATTCAGTTGTGTGGTTTTTTGAACAGAAATGTTACACTGTTTCAGTACTTCAGAAATACCCTTTCTCGGAATGGGTCTCTTTTGCTGAAGGTCTTCTAGTTCTTAAAAGACTGTTTCCAAAAAACATGAAGGAACAATACTGAAGAGGGCAAATTGTGGAGACAGTGGATAGGAGGCTCGGACTAAAAATGGTTTCAAAATAAATTCTATTAGGAAATTGATTGGTTCTCACACTTTGTAATTAGCACTTTGCTAACCTTTGGGAAAAACAGACACAGAGCAAGGCAACATTCAGCTTCCAAAGGCAGAAATAGAAGGTATTAATTACCCTCCTAAAATGTCTCATTTACATTTTTATTTTGTTTCATATTGTGCATTGGATATTTCTGTAATAGTTTGCCATTGTGGTCATTCTGCCCTATGATATCGATCTACCTAGCTCTATGTGTGTCTTAGTATGGATGTGTGTGCGTGTGACCCAGCTTACACAGGTACTTTTACATGTCTAAACATATTTCCTAAATACACCATATCAGATACAAAATATATGGTTAATTAAGTACATATCACACAGACTGAATGCAAAAATTCTATCGATTCTTATGAATATATGTAATATATATGTTTCTGACACATACATTTTCTCTGATTTGGCGTCTTTGTCCCAGCTAACCTACAGGAGTAGACAGCAATGTCTTTCTTTCATGATCTTTTTGGGGTCAAAAGGATCGATATTTTAATATTTATCCCATAAACTGTAATGTTTAATATATAATTCATCAAAATAAACCCATTTTTATGGGTAGAGCAGGAAGTCTACTCACCATTACTAAATTTCTTCCAGACTGGTGCTTTATTTACTAAATCCAGACTGAAATGCAGGGTTAGTTTTCAGTAATATGTCTCTGATTGTAAATTGTAAGACCCTGTGAAATGCATACTTTTGTAGTGTTAGCTGCTGTGCCTGTACCAATGAGTATATGTCATTCAGGACACACAAGTATTTCTATAGGGCCGAACACATTCATGAAATGTGCCAGCTCAAACACTATGTATATGATCTGCTGAGTGAGGGCATCGTTTGCCTGGTGTCATAGACCTGACTCTCTTCCCTTGTCCTGGCAGTTTTCTGGATCAGGTGGCCCCTGTTAGATGTCTCAAATGCCTACTGTTTCTAGAATACAATTATAAATGAATATTGCTAATGTCACTAAGTAAAATACTTCCTGACATACATCAGTGCAAAAAATCAGGTATGCCAAAGTAATAATAGTGAATCAATGAGGGTGAAGAAAATCAGTACACATCGATATTGAAACAGAACCTGAGACACAGACACTTTTGTAAAAGATAGCTTCATCTTGGATCCAAAGGAACCTACTCACATGTCATACAATCCTTTACAGAGCAAAGATGAACTGCAACAAGGGCTTTGAAGTGGTCCGTTTTTTTGTACTTACCGCCTGAAATATTTGCGTTGGTCTTACAGACATGGTGATCCTGAATCAAAAACAGATGCAACATCCACACCAGATGGAGTCTGATCATTTATCACCTTTCTTTAAGCAACACATGGTGGAGGGGAGAGAAGTTATTAATTCTGTTCCTTTTGTAGACAATTACATTGACTGGTAGCATAATATGAGCAAGGAAGATTGCTATTGGCATAACCAATTGAACATTCAGAATAAAGCAGTTAATCTTGAAGAGAAGTCATCAAGAAGAGTGAGAGGGAAAGCAATTATACTAGCAACCCACTCCACTCCCCAGAAGACCAAGGTCCTCACGGGCTACATGGTAATATTGGCTTTGAGTTTATGCCATTTTGGAAAAGATTACCAAGCTGTGTCGTCATCGGTCCAAGCTTTGCTGCACTGTTGCTGCATAGACTCATTTGTGGCAGCAGCTCTGCAGGCTTGGTGAGAAGGGAGGGGGATATTAACCTCACAGGCAGAGTTTGGAGTCAGGGTGCTTTAGAGATGCTGCAGAGGTAGTCCTCCAACATTGAATACAGTGTTCCCATGAAAAGTTTGTTACCATGTATATCCAGTGTGCTGGGGCAGGGACCCAGAAGAATCCTCCCCATAAGGTGAGCACTGTGCATGCAGCAGCTACCCAAACTCACCATCATTTATTTCACATTAGATCTTTATGTGAAGTTTGTATAAGAATGAAACCTGCAGAGTTTATAAAAGAAATTACTGAATGTAGAAATGAGATCTCTGTCATCAGATGATAGTGCTAGGAGAGGCCAGGAAGAACTAAAGAGGTATAAGCAAAGCAATAGATGTGTTCACTAAACAAGCCTAAAGACATGAAGCAGAAATGCCCATCCCAGCATCCAGACAGCACAACCAGTGGGAAGGAAAATAGGAATGAGAAATGCCACTGTGAGAGAAGGGAGCTGGTTTGAAGGCAACACAGCACAAGTGATGTAGTGCTACCCCTGCCTGGCCCTTGGGTATGCTAGCCCTCTGGGTTTCCTCGGGCAGGGAAGCCACCTGTACAGCGGGCAGTGGGGAAGACCCTTCTTGGTAACTGCAATCCTAATGAAGCACTCTGTTTTCATCCCTGTTTCTGTGATTGCCAGCATAAGTTTTGAGCCTTTTTCATAAAAAGCAGCATGCTGAGTCTTTTCTCTCTTTCATTCATCCCCAGGAAACTGAACACAGAATGCTCTACACTCAGAAGGTAGCAAATGTGTCAGCAAGGTGTGGACAGCTTGTGAAGTGCTGTGCACACTTTGCAGGTTTAGGAGACCCAGCAACTCTACAGGGCAGTCCTCTACTAACCTGTAGGGCCCTGGTTGTGGGCTAGTAACAGCGAACACCAAGACTGTAAGGAGATCTTGAGATTCAGCGGTAACTCCAAACTTACCACAGTTACCTACAGAAATAAAATCTGACTTAACATTGCTAATGATTTCTGGGCTTCAAAAGCAAAGCCAAGAGTTCAGAATGCAAATGCAAGAAAAGAAAAAAAGAAAAAAGCAAACCACGACCAACCAACACTATACTGTTCACAGTACTTATAAAATGATGTGTTTGATGAACAGTTTCCACACATACAGTCAAAAAATACAGTAGGGACTGCAAGTGTGGCAAAACAGGCTAACTGCCCTTTTTGGGTGCTCCGCAGAGGATCTGGATGTGTAACTCTGAAAGCTGCCTTGCCTTCCAGCTGACTTTTGATGTGACCTTGGCCAAGTAACTTAGTTCTTCTCTGTCTCAGATAGCCGGCCGTAAAATAATGCTCTCTTTCTAAGTCATTTACTGACCTTGTTTATTAACACTGTAAATTTATCAGAACAGATGCTGTTACTTACTATGCATTTGTGCAGCAGGTAGCAAACACAGAGCCTGACCTTGGCTGGAGATCACAGGTGGCCCACCATGCTGTGAGGAACAAGGAGCCATGGGGTGTATCTTATCAATAGAAAAAAAAAAAAATAGTGTTTATCTCTCTCCAGTCTCACGCTCCTACATTCATGAATTCAAAAGAGGATACAAAACAGTTCAACAGCACATTACATATGCATGGACAAGATGTTTTTACCCGTGAATTTCTGCATTTAGCTCTAACATGGAGAACAGAAGACAGTGGTTTTGACTTGTCCAGTATATGGGGATATTTATTACACTCAATTCTTCTATTTCAACAGCAGCTTCAGTTTGTCATGAATCCTCTATTACATGACTTGTCTCAGCTCAAAGAACTGTAATGCACTTGTACTCCAGGTCCTTGTAATAAATTTAGAGAGGATATTCAATACTGTAGAGCTGTTGTCTTGTCAAAGGCAGGAAAAAAAATCCCTGTATAAAGCAGAGTATTACCATGCCTGTGCTGGTTAATTCAACTGAGGATGGAGGCAGTGAGTGGCTTCTAAGATAGAACACCAGTGGGACAACCAGTGGCAGAGAGGTTTACAACACCAGAAAAGGAAGTCCCTGCACTGCGTAGTGAGTGGTGCCTTGTAGACACACACAAATGGCTTCGTTTGTGTCTTTTTACCAGAGTGGTCACAGCACTGTGCTCTTAGTGCAGGTAGCAAAATCCTTTCTCAGCTGCAGAGTCCTGCAGACAGCGTGTCCTGAGCTAAGTGCTGCTCCTTCTTTGCTGTTGTAGATGCCTAATCTCACCAGGCCAGAGCAGGCTTTGATCCCTAAACTTATGTTGGCCTCACACCTCTGATAGCACTACACACAAACCTAGAAACATATCCACTCTTGTTTCTTTTATGAATTTTAGCAATTATTTTCCCTAAACCTTTTCTTATTACTTGTAAATGCATACGTGAGGAGTTCTGCCTTCAGAGCTGTCCTGGTTCTGGCGGGGATAGGGTTAATTTTCTGGCACGAGACACAGGTATTCCATACCATGTGAGGCCATGCCCGGTCCACAGGGGGGAGCTGGCCGGGGGAGGGGCAGGAAGTCGCGGTTCGGGAGCGGGCTGGGGCTGCCGGGCCCGGTGGGTGAGCGCTGGTACGGTAACCCGGTGCGTGTGCATTCCTCCAGCAGTGTTAGTGTTGTTGTTTTCCTCTTTTTCCTTTGCTGTTGTGTTAAACTGTTTTTATCTCAACCCATGAGTTTTGCCTTTTTCTTCCGATTTCCCCCCACTGCCGTGGGGGTTGAGCGAGCGGCCATGTGGTTCTTTGTTGCCGGCTGAGGCCAAACCACGACAAGAGCATCTCTAGGTAGATCTCAGACTCACAGCAGGCAGTGCTAGACTCACCAGGGAGGGCAAAGCCTTTAACTTTCCTCTACAGCAAAACAGCGGCACCCTGCCATGACCCAGGGCTGTGCAGCAGAAGCAGGGAGAGACATAGGGGTGCTCAGGGACAAGCTTTGCATTAGGTGAAATAAGGATTAATTTAGGTCTTGTACTATGGAAGTGGCAAGGAAATGCTGGACAGGCTGGAAAGCAAAAAACTACAGGAGGTGGACAAGATCTTTACAGTATAAAAAATAGCTCTGAAAAAATATTGGAAGCGGTATAACTGGGCTCACTGGAGTCAGCAGTTGGAATTTCCCTGCCGCAGGTTTTGGGGAGTGCAATACGAGACATGCAAAGCAGGTCAGTTGGAGATGCTGGGAGTTTTCACTGCAGTTAGTGGCTGCCAGTGGCATTTACCATCCACATTGCACAAGGGCAACTGATTCTTCTCTCTCCCTTCATCACTAAAGAGTTCAGTGTTGCAGTTATGGTGAAAATTCTTCTCCTCTCTGGGATAACGAAAAAGACCCACCTAAATTCAGCATACACACCCATCCTTCCCAAGCAGGCCAGCTGTGCAGAAAAGATGCCCTTGCTGTATGGCTGTCCTTCACAATGTCCTCCCTGGTGAAGGAGGCTGCACTTGCACTGACCTTCACCCCGACTGGTGGGGGAAAGAAGCAGTGAAATACAGCCAGGCGGGCAGGCAGCAGGGCAATGATTTGACATTTCATCCTCGTGACAGCTGCTCTGTGACAACATGAGAACCACATGGTAGTGCTTGAGTCGGAAGTGACACTGGCGGTGAACAAAACCCAGCAGAGGTGAGGGAAGACAGGATTAAAACCCTTCCTCTATTCTTGCACGGTGCCTTGCCTCCATTGCTCTGCAGTCACTGAAGCTGACACGAGCACTCTTGGAGCTCCTGCTCCACCCCAGCTCTTCTCTCTTGCTTCAGAGAAATCACGCCCCTCTCTGCCAAGGCACCCTGCTCTTTAATGCAGCCATCGCTTGATGGGAACCAGTCAGTTTGCAAACAGCTCTGTCCCCGTGACTGTACACCTCCACCCAGATGCCCAGCCTCACCTAGCTTTTTCTTTACTGATCTTTGAATATTGCAATATCAGCCTTCCCAGCTATGTATGGATGTGCAGTGTTTGTAAGCCGTTTCCCACCAGCTGTACCTTATGGAGTATGGTGCTGTGGAGAGGAGATTTTAAAGTCACTGAGGTATGGCCCAGATGGCAAACTTCACATTTGTCGGTGGCCACTTACAGAGCAGGTATTTCTTTGAAATTCGGGGGGATGGGAATACATAGGAAAAATAGAAAACAACAAAGCAGGTCACTGTGGGTGCAGTTCCTGGAGACGTAAGACATCATCAGCGATCAGGAGGAAAGCTCAGGAGTGGCAGCACAGGCAGCAGGGCTGCAGACAGCCTTGCCAGGGGCTGGGGGCTGTCCCTGTCCCTGCCACTTGTCCCCACAGGCAGCTGGCTCCTTCAGCAGTGCCTGGAGGAGGCAGCCCTGGACCCAGGCAGGTGTCCAGGGAGCCCCGCCTGTTTGCAGACAGAGGCAAAGGAGGATACCAGAGGCTGGACCAAACTAATTCATACAGTACAACAAACATATTGCATGAACATGTTGTGCTAGTTAGCAGAAGTTTAGCATTTATACTATTAATAGGAACTGTCATACACTTTTTGATATCAAGCACTGAACACAACACAGCACTGTACCTGTGTTTCAGATAACGCGAAATCACTAATTCAAGTTGCAGTTCAATCACATTCAACTGAAAAATCAGCCTGTCTAGGTCCCAAGGACTGCATCCTCCCACTACCTCTGTGAGAGCCAAGGGAGCCATGCCAATTTATGCTGGTGGTAAATTGCAGTAATTTCCTTCATAGTGAGCAGAATGCAGATGCCATTTAGCTACCTGCAGAAGTGAATGAGGAGAGGAGTTTAAGGTATGTCAGAGCATCTCTGTTGCAATTATTTTACATCCAGCTGCAACTAGAAAGGGCTAATAATTGAAGCAAAGACCTCTTCAGCCACCATCCTTTATGCTACATGCCAAGATACAACTTGCTTAGGAGAAGTGTCAGTTCCTGTTACAGGAAGAGACTCCTCCTGTGTATTGATCCAACTGCAAAATGTCTTTTCTCCACAGTTACCTCCAGATTCCAATAAAAATGTACAGTCAACTGAAGCATACCAGACAATGTCTTTGGTGACCCTCTCAACAGCATGACAAACATGACTGCCATTAAACTAGATGATTGGATATGATACTAAGGGTAAGAAACATATGGAGATCCAAAACTTCAAGCTATTTGCAAGCTTCCAAAGACTTACAGTACTGCTCTAAGTTACTTACAATCCCACTCCAAGTTTGCAAACTATCTGTGGATAGGCAAAGTATGCTAGTGACCTACGATGTGATTTCTTTAAACAGGAGCCAAGTTCCATACATTGATTTATTCTATATTGCTATTGCTATTGCAACATGAAAAAAAGAAAATATCCATTCAGATTATAGTGGCTGCAGAATTGTACAATTGCCTTTACTTCCATAGCTCAGTGGAGGAATTTTATCAGGAGAGTTCTATCCACATAGATGTCTGTGATTCAAAAGGAAATGATGTTTCTACTCTGCAACACGTATCCAGAAGTTATTTGCTATTCAGTATAACTGTGAAGAAGCCCACGTAAAAATTCAAAGGTGAAACTTCTTGAAAATTGTCAGCTAAAGCAGCCCATGTATTTTGCTGGTGCCTCATTTGTTATTGTGCTTATAATAGTCCTGTGGTACTGCAGCACTGTTAAAAAGCAAGAGCTAGAGTCTTCCTGTGTTTGTTTTTTGTTGAAGTCAGTGCGAGTGATGTTTGAAATGAAGTGGGGCCTTAGGCAAATAAGAGTAGAGAAGAATTTCACCATGGGGTTTGGGGACACATAACACACTTTTTGCTTTGCACAGGCCACAGGGAGTCTCGTGCGAACCTAGGGAATAAATGCAAACCTTCCTCCCTGTCTGCTCATCCACGCCATAGCGGGGCACAGACAAGGACTCAGTTAACTGAGGCTGACCTCAGCCACAAGGTAAGTTGTGAGAGATGTTTTTGGGAAGGCAAACAAACATGGTTTTAGTCTTGTTAAACAAACAGCCTGTTGTTTTGCCAGTGTTGAACTGGGTGCAGTCAAAATCCACTTCCCAGATGAAGCTGATCTACCAAAGCAAGGAGCAGCGGTGGTTTGCATTGTTCCCACGTAGCACAAACCTTGCCACCTGTGATAAACCAGAATGAAAAAGGCTGACTTTCAATCAGTTTCTCTTCTGTCTTGCAAAAGGTAGCTATGAGCCTCCTTCCTATCAAATATAGTTTTATATGTATCAAAATGCAAGCAGGTTTCATATTACTTAGATTCTGCTCTGAGATACTGTGGAAACAGGTAAGGGCAACACACTCTCTCTTCCCTGGCTGCATGTTGGCATTGTTACTGAATAGATTGCTGCAGAAACGAGGGGAATGCTTGCAGGGCAAGCTGCACTGCTTCTCTGTCCTGTTCACTGGAGGAGGAGGCTCTGGACACGTCACACCACGTGGTTCCAGAGCCACCTCTGCTCTTAGGCGGATGGGGTGCTAGGACAGCAGGACAGGGAGTAGTTCCTCCAGTTTCTTAAACCTTTAGTGATGCTGTAGAGTTTCCCAAGCCAAAAACTAAAATCTCACAAGTTTCCACAAACTGGAACTGCAGCAACAATTTTGATCCAGGTCAACAACTGAAACATTTTCCGCTTCCATCACTGAACATCTTTTCCATTCCTATTTCAGACTTTTTATGTTACCTTTTTTAATGCAATTAACATTGCTGTACAAATGAGAATATGTTTCAAAGCAAAAAAAGAACATATATTCTTTTTCACTTGAAGATTCAAGTGATGGTAAACACCATTTCTAAAAAAGAGAGCAGCCTAAAGGTCTCTCTCCCATTCTCTGTCCCCTGTGCACCAGTGAAGGTCACTAAGGCTCTGCAGTCCTGCAGGAATGTTTGGCCCCTGACCACCACCAAATCCTGCTTCTCTGAAGGCCAGACTTCCAATTCCTATAGTTGTATTGACCTGGTGCTTGGCTGAGCCTGGGATGGGGCCTGAGACCAAACATGGGACTGAAGATCTGGCCATAACTTGGCTTCACTGCCACAAGCATTACTGTTTGTTCACTTGCTTTTGTTTGAGGTTTTTTGTTTTTAAGGAAAAAGAAAAAAAAAAAAACAAACCAAACCCAAAAACCCCAACAACAGAAGGAAAAAAGTTACAGTTCTGTAATGCAAGTCAAAGTTTCAAATGATGGGTGCATCAGAGGGACCTCTATTGTAAAGCAGTAAAGCGGCCTGACTCACCATCAGGTGTCTTCACTGCATTAAGAAAGCAGCAGGATTAAAAAAGAAAAGAGAGTGAAAAGAAGGCAACCTTCTGTAAGTTAGGTGGGCACCCATTTGGTAACATCCAGGATGGTTGCTATAATAATTTTGAGTGGAAATTTACCGGCCTACATAGTGTAGAAAGAATTCTTTTCAGTATCTTTATTGACAAAGCAAAACTGTTAGTAGAGCAAAGAGAGTTTTGGTCTTCACACAATTTTTTTGCACCTCTCTCAGGAACTAGTATCTGAGGTCCTGTAGTTACCCCCTGCTCACTGTACAACCCCTGCAGCGATAACGCTGAAGGTGAGACAACTCTGCAGACCTGTGCAGAGGCTGGGTCCACACCCACACCAGTGTTCATGCTGCCTGCTCCTTTCCAACCATGCTCCCAGCAGCATGGATGTGAGCAGTTCACAGCCCTGAGGCAGCTCTTGCACGAGAGAGAGGAAGAAAAGGAAAGTTCCTTTCATACTTCTCTCTGTTTAAAGGCTGGGCCAAATCTGCAAGAAATTATATATTACAGATTTTATACATATACAAACATATATATAAAATTAGGTCAAAGCAGCTGCATGCTGTGATAATGCTGCCAAACCTGCAACTGCAAATCCTTTCATTAAAGGTAGCGCAGTGTTTTGCTTTTAAGGTCTTTTTCTGTACTGCGAGCCATATTGCAAACCTTCTTGCTGTCTGAAACTCTCCTGGGGATTTTAAGTTTAGCCTCCAGCAACTCAGGATACATTTTCCTTCAGCACAGTTATTAGTTGGAGAATATAGCAGGTGCCCATCTCTTATTCGACAGCAAATCTCCATCATCTGTTGCCCTAGCTTGCTTTCCATTTCATTTCAGGAGGCATTTCCACTCCCCGTAGCTTGCACGGTGTCAGTATTTGGAGTGAATGGAGGCAGACTGTCACGCTTTATGTCCCTAACTCAGGGCGTCACAGTTCCGGGCGAACTCAGCTCCACTTCAGGGGTGCAAGATCAGTCTATATCAAGCCATTCGTTTCCCAGGATGTGATTGATCATGGTAGTCACAGAGTCTGGCTTCCTTCCCCTGCCTGAACAGCAAGCTTTAGAACAGGTTATTAACTAATCATGAGTCTGGAACTGGAAGTAAGGAACATTTGGGTATGAATTTTCAAATGGATGTCACTTGTGCTTGGCCTTGTAAAACTTCTCAGTTCTGCAGACGTGCTCATGAATACAGCACCACAGCGTACTCCGCTTATTGCAATCATACATGAAGCAGTCAAGCCAAATTGTCATCCTGATCTGCCAAAAGACTTTGGGGACATCTTTTTCCATTATTTTAATATTTGTTGTCCTGGCTCAGATCTGATTTTTCAGGCTGATGAAGGACAGCTTTCATTTTCCTTATCTCACCTTCATCTATGGATTCAAACTTGAATTACATTTTATTGCTTAAATATCTGAAGGGAAAGAATGGGCAACTAGCAGCATTTAAAGCTGCGAGGTCTGTGTCTATAGCCCAGGCGCAGTATCAGTGCCCTCCACATAGACAGAAATCAGACATCCCAACTCTTTGTTCCCACATCACCCCAGGTGGAGGTGTTACAGTATGGGACTTGCTTCTGAGCTGGACTCTGAAGTTCAGAAGTGACAAAGACAAAAGCACGTCTGCCCTCTCCATTTGCTGTCCAGCCCTGGCACCATGGTATGTTAGTGCAGATGTGGCCACAATCAAGAACACCCACATACTTTATCCGAGGAGCATCAGATGTTGGCAACCCCCCGGAGCTACCCTGGCAGCTGACACTCTTCCCTGGCCTTTTTCATTTGCCTGCTGGTGAGACACAGGTGTGCAGGGCCATCTCCTGTGGGGCACCCAATAACCTTCAGGGTTGTGTGACAGAGCTACTGGTCTGAACATAAACGAAATGCCTATTTGCAACATGGTACAGATATTGAATGGCTTGCTGAAAATTTCCATGCAGATTTTATACCGGTACACTTTTAGGGCTATTGCTCTGTAGTACAGCGAAGGCAGTTTAAAAGATACTGCTGTAGCTTTTTTGCAAAAGCCCTGCTGCTGCTGTCTGTGGTTTCATTCATTCCTCATCTACTGTGACTGCCTCATTCATCTGTTTTGTATCAGGCCTTTCATGAAACCATTGCATTTCAGTATCTTTTAAAACAGCTAGAGTTTGCTCTGCAATTATGCATTCATGCATTTCTTAATCCAACCAAAATAATGGTAGCCTTCATGGGATCAGTTTTCTGCGTGCTGCTTTCTATTAATATGTGATCTGGGCACTACTGGAGCAGTCATACTTCTACAAGAAGCAGGCAGACTTTGCAGGGTCCAGTGACCATCCATGTGCATGAGTCAAGTCTCAGCCTGATTAATACACATTGGTCTGCTGCACTCTGTGATGCAAGGGATCATGAGCAAATCTTTCATGACTAAGGAATTTGCACATGCAGAATTCAATCCAGAATAAACAAAACAGCTTTGAAACATCAGCTCATGGTACTATGAAACATCAGCACTAAAGGTACTTTGTGTAGCAGAGAGAGATTTCCTTAAAACCCACAAGGGTTGGGGTGTATAAGCAGTCTCAGCCCTAAGAACAGTCAGGGACTAAACACTGCTGACAAAACTACCTGTTAAATGCTTATAAACTGTTCGTACATAGACCAAAAAGAAAAAAAAAAAAAAAATCAAGATCTGGTGAGACCTGAAAACTGGGAAAATAAAAGGTTTCAAGCACACTGTGGAGATGCACAACGAAGTCTTCCATTTTATCTGCTTCCCTGTTCACTTCTTTTTGGAGGGAGCAGAGCTTATTGCGACAGTATGTTCCAGAGAGGTTTTAGTCTATCACCACTGCTCCTGCAGGTTACAGACATCCCCTCTTGCTGCAGCTACAGCTGCTTGTACCCGACGTGCCACTGCTCTTACTGCAAAATGGGCCACATCACAGAATTGATGTCTGTGGGGAAAACAACTCTCAGAAACACACTTGTACCCTCTGTCTCCAGAAGAACTTTTTGCTGGAGTGTGGGTCCGGCTGGGACTGGCTCTATGATGACTCTAAGTCACCAGCCCACTAGTAAAAGCCTAAATCTCTTGGAAATCTCTTCAGACATTGTCATAATGAATTTCTATGAATCAGTAGATAACATTTAACCTCTTACTATAACAGAAAATACCACATTTGCAAATGACTATCCTTAATTTTGAAACAAAGGATAGCAAGGATAGCTCTCCAGACTTCTAATGAGTTTGATACTGCAGAAATATACACTCATTTATTGTACTTTAAATGCAGCTTTCCATTGCCAGTAACAAGGTGATCGTAAGTAAGCACTGGCAGCACTACTCTGTGGGCAATCTGAAGCAACCCTGTAATTACAGGTTCCACGTTAAGGACATGCTGGTCTCATTTGATGATGTCACTGCAAGCAACAGAATCCCCCATAGCAGCAAAGACAAATTGAAAAGCCACGGCCACAGCTACGAGTTCTTTGCAAAACAGAATAAAAACAGCTGTTCCAAATAAGAATAAGCACATGTTTAAAATGTGGCAAACATAAAACAATATGATAATACAAGGAAACCCCTCTTGGACTGCAGTGATAAACTGCTGGCGTCACCAGGACTGTGGAATCAGCAGAAGTCTATAGCAGTTGGACTAATGCCAATACATTGGGCAAGCCTCACTTTCTAGTTCAGGTGTTCTTCCTCAGCTGAACTAACTGAGGTGAGAAGAACAAGTGTCTGCAAAACTTGCAAAATTCACACACCATTGCTTGACAAATTTGCTTTCATGTTTCCTTTCATTTGCTCAGACTAAAAGAGGGAAGAAAAGAGGTGACCTGATGATTCTTGGACTACCTCCTAGCTGAGCACTGGGAGCACAGATGCTGTCCTTTTCAAATTTCAGACCTGCTCCACCTACAACATACTGAGTTTGGTGGACATCCAGGTTGTTGGGGTAGTGATGCGCAAAGCAGTTTCCCCACTCCAAATCCCCAGAGGCAGCAAGGAAGGACCAGATCACCTGACAAAGAGAATTACCTGACTGGGGAGACCAGTGACCATAAGAAAAATGGTTTGATTAGGAGAGGAGATGTGTTTTCAGGAATGAACAATATGTCATCAGGCAGAGAGAAAAAAATTCTAGGAAAAGCATCCAAGACACCTTAGACATCTTTGACCTATGTCCAACAGGTGTTCTGGAGCTTTAAGGAAAATGTGTTTCTTGTGCTGGCTAAAACACGGAATGAGCAGTTTAGAAAGTCTTGCAAAGCCCTTCCATTATATGCTTCAGTTAGCATAAACTGCTGAAAAAAGAATGAAAAATTAAACTGGCGGGCCCACAGTACTGTGTGCAGTACAAAGGCAGACAAAATGAAAGCCTGAAAATTAAAGCATTGACTAGGATTTCCTAGCTGAGTCTTGATCACGGAGCACTAACCAACCATCTCAGTTTCTCCATGGGAGATATGAGACAACCCAACTGGTATGCCCATGGTAAAGCCCACCCTGCACTTTATGCTTGCCCAGGCATGTTCAGAAGGGGCCTATGTGACTTTGCAGAAACACCTTCTGAGGAGCACCAAGAAGACCAGATACCTGCTGTGCCTCCTAGAAGATGCCAGGAGCAACGTGCAGAAGGGAAAGAGAGGATTTATCAGCAGCTTGACCTCAACGCCGCTCAGATTGCCAGAGGCTGGTTTGGCTGGGAGGTGCTTGCTTTCTGGTCCCTGTTTTTGTGGTGCACAGGTCCCACCACAGCACCTTTCCCTGTGAGCAGCCTGTGTACCAGGCAGGCTGCCTGCACAGCCTGACGTTGCAGAGGGGGCTCAGACAGCCCTGCTACACTTAGCTGGCTTCTCAAGGGTGCTGGTAAGCTTGTGGATAAAGGGAATCCAGCCTTAGATTTGGGTTTTCATAAAGCCTTTGACAGGATTTCACAGCAAAGGTTATTAAAGAAGCTGTGTTGCCAGGGACGGGAGGAAATGAAATGCCTTTCTAAAGATTAAAAGCCGGTTAAAGGGTAAGAAGCAAAGAGCAGGGCCAAATGTCACACCTCAGGACAGAGAGGAGTCAGTGGTGGTAACCCATGGAGGAAGGTACTGGAATAATTTTTATTCAACACTTTCATCAGTGAGCTGCACAATGGGTTGAACAGTGAAGTACAAAGGTTTGCAAATGGCAGCTGAGCCCGAGCCCCTTCAGTCAATCACCAGCTGTGCCAATGGTGAGGTGCTCCAGAATGACTTTAGACAAATTAATGTGTGGGCAGATGGGCATCCATATGGATAAATGTACAGTCGTAGATCTGAACCATGTCTACATGACACTGAACCTGGGACTGGCAGTTACTATTTAGGCAAAAGGTCTTGGGGTCGCCATAGGCAGCCCTCTGAAATCTTGGCCTCAGTGTTCAGGGGGAGCTAAAATAGCCAACAACACCACAGCACATCATAGGGAAGTGTGCTGAGACCAAGAAAGAAGGTGCAGTTTTGCTGCTATATGAAACGCTTGTGCACCCACTTCTTGACAGCTCTGCACAGCTGTTTTCAGCATTTCAAGAAGGTGGTTCAGCAATTGGAGGAAGCATAGAAAAGGGTGAAGAAAGCAACTAAGGGGATGGTGCAGCTGCCTATGAGGGGAGACCGGGAAGGCTGCAAACCCTGAAAGAGAAGGCCAAGTGGAATATGATCTATGTTTCCAAAACAGTGAAGGGGTAAGCTGAATGGAGAACCACTGTTCACTAAACCCTGCAGTCAGACAATTTAGGGGCATGCAATTAAAACAGTAGGAGGTAAGCCTAAACCATATAAAATGCAGTCCTTCTTCGCCCAGCAAGCAGTAACTTCTGTAGTTTACTGCCACATGGTTCTGGGGCAGATGGCATCAGTGTCATCCGAAGTGGTTTAGATGAATGCATAGACCACAGTTCTACAAATGGGTCTGGACAGGACTTCTCAGAGATGTGTTCACCAACATATCTAATGCAAGAGGTATGGTTGTAGAGTTGTAGGAGGAAAAGAGGTCCCAGGGAAGGCTGGGGCTTACATTTGTGCCCCCAAATCCTCTGCCACTGCTGTGGCAGGAGGCAGACTTCAGGGCAGGGGGCTGCCAGCCTGATCTCACCAGGAGCTCCTTGCACCCTTAATGCATCCCCATGTCCCTGGGCAACAAGACTCATCACATCTGGGTCTCAAGTGGGCTGCTGGAAGATTTCTTTATCTGGTTCCCAAGGCAATAGCATCCAAGTGCCTTACATGCATCCTCATAATCCTCTTGAGGCATAGAAACATATTAGGTATCACTTCACAAACAGAGCATTGAAACAAAGGAGAATGAGTCTCTCACCCAACAACACGCAAGCTCTTTGCAGTCTCACTTGGAACTGAGCTCCTATATCTTAATTTAAGTGCTTCATTTTTCCATTAAAACTAGAAGACTATTCTCTGGCTAGGTCAGATGTGAGTAAATACAGCAATCCCTAGCACAGGGTGTAAGGTGCATGAGGAACAAGGAAGAATATGTTATAAGCACCAACACCACACAATCATATTACATGCACTGAAAGCCATGTACTCTGACACACAGGACAATGTCATGCATACCAGCAGCCAACAACATGCTGTGCTAGAGAGAATCCCCACCAATCTGAGATGCTATGTCACAGCACATTAATGGAGAATTTTTCTGTCTCAGTGCCTGAACAGACAGAGCAAGAGCTGCTGCAGGTAGTAATCTTCAAAATGGTGCTCTCGGCATATTTACATATATGTATACAGTCTGTGGTAAAAAAACGTGTACAGCCTGGGGCAAAAAAATGCGTGCATGGCAATGACGCACCATCAACTTCCTCAGAAGAAGTAGCAGCTCTGCTGTGCACACCACAGGATCACTGGCTGGGCACAACCAGACATGGCTCAGGACTGTCAGATGCAGCAGCTGTCAAGGTGGCAAGTCATATGCCAGTGCCAAAGGCCTCTCGCTCTGCATCATACATGGCAATACAGAAGGAATGTATGTGATCTACATGATAGCTGTAAACACCCAGCTAATAATTACATGGGTACATAGAGCTCCCAGGATAAGGGTGCGAATACAGACACTGCGGTTCAGCAGGAGAATGGCTGTGTCTTTTATGTAAGCTGTAATACCATTTGCGGTCTTCTGAAATCTGCCTTCCATCAATAATCTTACCCTGCAGTAGTTAGAACACCTTGTGCTGCAAAAGCGATGCTGCCTGGCAGAGTAGCAGGACACCACTTCCTCAGCTATGTGAACCTCTGTGGCACTGATGTTAGGTGGATCTTGCCTCATGGGGATGGTCAAGTTAACAGCTGACCCCTCTGAGTGAGTAGAGGATGCCTGCCTTGGTCACCTAGGAGGAGCTGGTTTTTTGAGTGTCTTACTCAAAAAAATCTGTCTTTTGGACTCGTCACGTACCTGCCCTGTGCAAAATCAGACCTCTGCAACATGTGGAGTTGAACAACATGAGGCACCCAAACTCACGAGCCGTTTGTGAGAGTTTATACTAGTGCTGACTCATTTGCTTCCAGAGAATCTGCATCAAGACAGAAACAAGAGATGTAGGCAGAAGTTCAACCACTCCCAGATAATGTTTCCTATGGTAACCTCTGCAGAAGGCAGTTTTCAGAAGCTTTTACAGTTCCAGCAGGCTGGCTTTTACACATGGGTACCACTAGTATCTTAATGCCTTCAGCTTCTATCAACTTTCCTTGTTATTTCTTCATTTATTTGTTTAAATATTAATGATTAATTTGTTCAAACATTAGTCAGTTTAACAACTGCCTTGCTGAATCTCTGTAGTCTTTTATTTACCCTACTTAGATTTCTTTCACGCAGAAGATTGGCACAACTCTCAGAAGACACAAAACTAATGAAGGACCGATTTCCACTGTGACAATAGAAGTTATCCATTTAAGTTACAAAGTGAGAAAGCCCTAGCACATGGATGACATTAGATGAGACTGTTTACAGTAAGTACTTCAATCTGGAGATTTGATAGGAGAGAAGCAGACCATCATGTGAATGCAAAACTGGGATAAACACACACTGAATTTATTTTTTGTAACATTGGGGCTTCAATTGCAATATTCTTGCCAGGGCTGGCTACTCTACCAGCAGTGCAACAACAACTACATAGCTTCTATGGACCTAAGAGATGAGTGGAGTATTTTACCACCCTTAAGTCAATTTCTTCTGCAAGCACTATGTCCTTCTTCCTCCCTTTCCCTGCTTTGCAGTAATTCCCACAGATAACCTTAACTTTGCTTCCATGTACGCTTTAAGTACATATTAGTAACACAAAGACAAAACATCACAGTGATGCTGTAGATAAAGTTAACTACATATTACAAACTTACAGACCAAATAGCAAGGATGTTGTAGTGTCAAATATTGATATTGTATCACAGAATCTATAATAACCAGATTAAAAAAGAGCTGATTGATAAGTTGGCAAATGCAGAATTATTGCCCACTGGGGCATAAACATTAGTTACTACAATAATAAGAATATCTTTCCAGGGATTTTTGAAGACCTAATGTTATTCAGTCATTACAACCCTTGCAAAAAAATGGCTGGTAGTTGGCCCAGGTAGCAAACATGTTAGAGCAAATATCAAAATAAAAGACCCCAAAGCCAAAGCCAAATCTCTGCTGAGATTTGCTACTGCTACCGAAGGCAATGGTATCCCATAGCGCAACAGACATAAGGGAAAGGATGTGGACACTTCCAGCATGCTCCCATCACCCATTGGGTTCCCAGTTTACTGGCAGGGGCAGCTGAGGACTGGGCAACAGCATCGCTCCTCATCTGCTTTGTGAAGATCAGGAAATTTTCCTCTGTTTTTTCCTCCCAGCGGTTGCGTGATGGCAGAGCTGCCAGGCTGTGGGCGAAGGCGCCCAGATGCTCGGCAGGGATGTCAGGTGGGGAGCAGCCTTGTCCCTGCCGTGCACTGGGATGTTGGCTGCTTGGCAGGGGAGGGGACTTCAAGGGGCAAAGACAAAGGAGAAGCAGCTGATCCTGATGGGAGGCTTCTTCCATCAAAATGTCTGGGGCACAACATGAGGTCCTAGTAATAAGACAGTTATTATCTATATCCATGTGTTTATCTTGTTATTTACAAGGAAAAGCAGGTGATACACTTTTCTGCTTTAAAAGAAAGAATATAGTCTTTTCATCAGCCATTCATCATATTCTTCCTTTTTTCTGACTAACTGTAAGGGACTACATGAAGGATTCACACCAAGAAAGAGGATAGCAGCCCCACACGGGACTGTCTGTGGTTTTTGTTTGCCATCTGAAAGCAAACACTGACAGATGTAATGGCAGGAAAGCTCACCACTGACATCAGTGTACAGTGGACATGTACTTTGAATAGTCCTGTGAAATAAAGCAGCATTATCAGAAACAGAAACAAATTTCAGTTACATAGTTCTCACCTGAATCTCTAAACTTCCCAAACGTTCTTGTGCTGGAGCTTTTTGAACTTGGTTTCTCTTTACTCCAGTCTGAAACAGTGAGTTTTGCAGTTGCAGATCTCTGTCTCTGGACTTCAGATAACTTCATGGACATGTTTGGATCCAGACTCTGCCTTGTGATTCGCCTCCAACTGAATATAGGTGAAATATCTCATATTTGGTCTGGATTTCAGCAGAAACAGAAGTTTTCGCACAACTCAGATTTGTTTAATTTGCAGTCTCCTGCCAATGCAGCAGTGAATGTAATCAGCAATTCCTTTTTTAAACTTACTCACCCAGCCAATAAATGTCACTGCACAAGGCAGCCCAAGCTCGACACAAAATTGGAAAGAATTAGAAAGTAAAATCTCATCAAGCAGTGCTAACTCCCTGTTGGTGCTTGGGAATATGGCCGTAAAAACACTGGTGGTAGACGCCCTCCACGTAGAAAGGGCAGAAGCACCTGTGTCCTGAAAGACTCCCCAAAGGCTGCGTGACTGCCCCCGGAGCACACCCCTTCCCTGAAACCCAGCACCTCCCCACAGCCCCCACCTGGACAGCAGAGATGATGCTTAACTTAATGTGGTGGGTTGACCTTGGCTAGACTCCAGGTGCCCACCAAAGCCATTTTATCACTCCCCTCCTCAGGGGACAGGGTAGAGAAAATATAATTAAAGGCTTGTGTGTCAAGATAAGGACAGGGACATCACTCATCTGTTACCGTCATGGGCAAAACAGACTTGACTTGGGGAAATTAATTTAATTTATTACCAATCAAAAGTCAGAGTAGAGTGATGAGAAATAAAACTAAATCCTAAAACACCTTCCCCCCACTCCTCCCTTCTTCCCGGGCTTGACTTCACTCCTGATTTCTCTTCCTTCTCCCCACTGTGTGGCACAGGGGGATGAGGAATGGGGGTTGCAGTCAGTTCATCACATGTGGGCATCCAGGGGCACCATGTGGGTGGCTGAAATGCTCTCTAGGAGGTGACCAAGGCAGGACTGAGCTACGATTTCTATTTCTTCCTGCAACTGGGGCTATTAAAATTTTATTCAAGAAACACAAAGGGGTGGTATTTGAAAGTTCACTTGTTAATGCCAGGGAGGCAAGATAAATCAATGTACAATATCATTTTCTGCAAACACAAGCTGAAAGGGATAAAGCAAAAAGCAACAGTTTGAATTTGTGAAAGCAGATAAAGCAAAACCAACTGAGCAAGGAAGAACTGCAGGCAGTGTTTAAAATAGGGCAGAAGTCTCAGGATATGATAGTATTTAATTTCAGTTAATGACCAAGCTACTAATACAAGTTATAGTATCTTGGGAATAAAATGTTGAAGGAAACAGTAAGCTCTTGCTGAACAGAGATTTTATAATAAATATGGTCACGTATCTGTAACTTGTACTTCTGCAGTTCTTCTAGTGCTATAAGAAGATAGTCACTCCATCACCTTTGAGATTTCAGGTCTTTGACACATCTGGTTATATCCGATCCCACACACTTCCTTAACTGATAAGAACTTAAAAGAGTACTTCAAGATCAGCCTGAAGACAGCCATCCACAACTGTAAATAATGAAGAAATATTTCAAAATACAGAGATTTAGTTAACAATAGCAGTTATTTTAATGAGAAAAATACTACAAGGTGGTAGTTGCGTGGTCACTTAGTTTGAATAATTCATCAATATAGTGTTATCAAATTGTCAAAGTAATGAATTATCAAAATATTTTTTACCTTGTGCCTATGTGTGAGTATAAAAATATGTTACAAGTGCAGACAATATTTCTGGGCGAACTAAGCAGGTAGCAGAATAACATGAATTTTTAAGTCTTATGGGTGCAAGTATAAGTATCAGTTTGCAGAAAAGTCTACTGAAATAGATTACTAAAATGCTAGTTTTTGTTATTTGATGCTCATGATGTAAAATAACATATCTAACAAATCCTGACTTCGCCATTATTTGATTTATTATGGATGTAATCCAGAGAATGAAAAGAGAAGTATATCATGGATCCAGGCCTGGGTTCTTTCCTTACAGCCCCCTTAGAAACTAGCCAAAGGAAAATAATGAATTTGCATGAATAAAATGGCACTTTGATATGTTCTAGTGAATGCATGCCTCAGGAACTTTGGACGGTCACTTTGCATGCGTATGTAAACCTTCTTCTGTCTCCCACTGCTCAAAAAATCAACCTTTCTTTTAATCAAATAGCTCATTTTCTTCATTTCTGGCAATACAGAATTACTGGAGCTTTATTGCCTGGTACATTCTAGCATCTTACAAGATGAGATGAGAACAAATTATCAGAGAAAGCCTTTGTAAATAAAAACAACAATCCTGTTTCAAACTTTTATAGGTAGTTCAAATGGTGTAAACAAAGAAGTACTTCTGAACGTTTTATATCTCCCAATGAAAATATTTTTTTAATGAGAAAAAATGCTAGGTCACAGTTTTAGATTTATGGCCTCAGTCCAACACGATACCTTGGCACAAGACTAACTTTAAATATGTGAGTAGTCCTCTAAATTGAATTATTCACATTTCTAAATTAGATATGCACATAAATAATGACTCCATATTAAGATTACCAAAGAAATTAAATCAATCACTGGCAATCAGTCCAGTCCCCATACAAGTTAGATGCAGAGTCTGCATCTGTTTTCCAAATTTCTTGTAATTCTTAAACTTAATTTATGAATAAAATCTAATATTAATACATTAAACAGAGGCAAAAATGGTAAAGGAAGACAGATCTTCAAGTGCTATCCATTTTCATTTTCTTTTATTGCCTGAAAATAATATCTTCCCTTAAAAAGAATCATTCAAAACAAAAACATTTTACCGCAGCTCTATTAAGCAAAAATTGAAATCCTAGGGTGAAAATTTCTAACTATCTCTGGTCATGCTTTGCCATGACAGATGATCTGTACTCAACAGACGGTGTTCTTCATGAACACGAGCTTCCCATTAGGTTTTCGTTAACCTAGGTATCACAGTCTTTCCAAACTCTTCTGTTTCTGAAAGGAGATTAGTTATACGAGGAGCTGCATTAGAATTCTCACATTACAGACCTTTTATTCTATGCATTTCAAAAAGACTTCAGGCAGAGAGATATATTTTTCTCGTACTTGTTTCATGTTTTGTGCTATGCATAAACAGCACAGCCACATGTAAAAGCTGTGACCTCAAAATTCTGCATTTAACTGAAAGAACAAGTATTCAAAGGTCAGCCAGCTACAATCTGTACTGAAATGGATTCAAAACAGTGACACTGGCTGGAAAAAGTAGTAGAAGATTGATGTCCCTACTATTAGTGTATCAAGGAGGTAAAGAAAGTGATAAATGATCATCATCTGTCAGATGCTTACATTTGAAGGGTACTTGGGTCCCAGTAAGCAAATGCAGAGTTTTCCTTCTAGACTTTTTCTGTTGCTAAATATTGATAAAGCATTAGCTCTTGGATTAAGCCCCAGGATTGGAGGCAATACATCAATATACAGAAAACAGCCAAAGAATTTTCAGTCCTAAGACTAATTTTAGGGTAGCTCTGATAGAAAAGATTTTTGATCTCCATGCATTTGCTTGTGGATTTTCTATCCTATGCCTCGTTACAGAATGGGAGGAGGAAAGCTAAGATCCCTTTCTGACTTTTGTTTATAACCATCTTCATCATCACAGGTCTGACAAGTTTTTTAACCAATTCTAGGTGAGTGTTTACCTGTTTGGTTGCTAAACTGGCTATCTGATTTTATGAAGCCTGTAATGCTCTGCTTCACCATCATCAACTTGCTTTCTCCATCGGGTTGCAGGGCAGATGGGCACCAGTTAGTGAGAGGGAGAGAGCAACAGAGTGGAAAATCAGGCAAATGCCTGTGAAAAGCTGGGAGAAAAAAATTAGTTTGAAGGTCAATGTTTACTATTGTCGCTGCTCTTGCCAATGAAACTAATGCACTGAATTAGGTTAGAATAAATGAACAGAATACAAATTGAAAAACTAAAACAGTCAGAGAAAACCACAGACAGGAATACACACTCCATGAGCACGGACCATTCTCATCTATTCATAAAAACATTCATCCTCCAGAAGACACACACCTACGTGTCACACGCTGCCATCAGTTAATGCACCCCAGGACTCTACTCCTTCAGGTAAACTTTTAAGGAATAACTAAGCATCCCACAGCATACTCCAACTGTAATATGGTGAAAGCAGTGTGCAAGTAGAGCAAGGTGCTAAAACAAGACAGCACGGCTCCCAGCAGAACCACAGCAAGAAAAAAAGCTAGAGATACATCAAATGAGGGCAAATATGCAAAGCTGCACCAGGACAGCAAAGGAAGGGTGATTACGGACTCAACAACCGGGTGAAAATAAGATAGTGCTGCCTAACGACAGGGTGGAGGACCCAGTTTGGGCAGGTGGGAAAGAGAAGGGTCAGGAAAGCACAAAAGGGAAGGAAAGCAAAGTAGGAGAGGGATTTTGCAGCACCGTACTGTCTTGCTACAGTCCCAGCTGCACGGCAAAATTTTCCCTCTTTTGTCTGTTTTCAGCCTTTGAGTCACATGGGAATCCTAAAAGCTCAGGCTTTTGTAAAGATTAAGTCACTAAGTGCCCAGCGCTAAGCCTACTTGTATGGTGGTAAGGTGGTCTCCAGGGTCTTTTCTCTACCTCCGCAAGCATGAGACAGTGTAGAGCACTGAAGAGTATGGCACTGTTTACACCAGTGCTTTTCGGTGCAAGCTTGTTCATTACTGCAGTCACTGTGATGCACTTTTCCTATAGTCTACAACCAGTCTTTATTAACAAATACTCATGTAAAAACTGGAAAAGGGTTGGTGCTATGTGATGGATTCAATATTGGCCCCACCATGCCTAGAGTTTGCAGATCACTTGCTAGTTTATGAAAAGACTAACAGATAGAGGCTGAGGTACAAGCAAATTACAGCAAATAGTTTTAGAAGCAAATGTCAAATCACAGAATCTGTTTGGCCTCCCAAACCGCAAAGAATTGGAATATGATCTAAATGCTGCTTTGCTCTAACACATAATTGCAAATAGAAGATTATTATGTTGTTAATGCGAGAAAATAGCAATGTGCCAAATTCAGGGCTTTGTGCAAATTTTCTGATACATTTGTGAAACAGTGAGGAAACCTTTCCCAGTGTGAGTCCATGAAATGTATTGTCTTGTACCTATTACTTTGTTCTATTAAACCAAACATCCAAAAATAATATCATTCCATGTTTTCCATTTTAAACATAATGAGCCAAATTTTCAAGTGCAATTAAAAGGTTATTTGCAAAAAAATACAGAACAATTAGATGGTTAATTTTTGTCCGGTTACCTTGACAGCGCCTACATAGCAGGTAATTTCTCTTCTAGATGGGTACTTATGTATCACACAGATACAGAAATGCAACTGATTTTACACACACTGTAGCTTTTAGGGATGTGGTGCCTTTCTGATAACAAGAAACAAAAAGCACAAAAACCTGTCTCCCTGCTCCTTCTTTACTATTAAATCCATACATGACTTTACTATTTCAAATTTCTTCTGAAATCAGCTTTGGCTCTGGCAGTTCCTACCAGACATTTAATTGGAATAAGAATTTAATCCAGTAACATTTAGTTTCTCAGAAACTCTACTGAAATTGCTGACAGGTCCATCATTCTCACTTACATGCTTTTATGCAGATCCTTCTGTTTTTTTTGCCTGAAGGAGTTTCTGCAATTTTGCTTGATACCCATTGATCAGAGTGGTATTGGGCCTTACAAAAACACTCTAAATAATGCTGCATATTGTTAAGCAACCTCTTCCGGTATGATAACTCCATTAGCCCTGCAGCTGCTGCTGCAGATGCAGCGCAGGCACTGTGACACCAGGCAGGGCTTTCTTAAAAAGCTGTGAGGGCGCAGGGGGACAGCGTGGCTCCCGCTGCCTGGCTAGGGCAGGCAGCGATGCTCCAAGCCCTAGGTACCCCCTTTGGTCTCTTGACTTCTCCAGAGGCTGCCAGTGCCGCCATCCTCACCCTCTCTCGGCACAAGGGTGTTACATGCCTTGCAGGGAGTATTGGGAAACACCTCCTTCTGAGAAATAGCACCTTTCAAATCACATTAGCAGCCATCAGAAGAGTTTTGTTTCTGCCTCGGTTGTTCTCCATTCGCCCCAGGACCCCTGGGCAAGGCTGCACAGCCTGCCCCCTACCTTGTGGGTCCTTCCTGCACCATCTCCAGCCCACCAGGGTGAGGGAAACACAGCATTTCCAGGCTGCAACAGCTTCCTGAGTGCAAATGGCACAGCCTATATAAAGGACCCTCTCACCAAACATATTTTCTATTTTTCAGACAAGCAGAATTGGCCCATTCTCTCAGGACAAAGCATCACTCCATGCGTCGTCTGTATTGCAAGTGTTTGATAACACTGTAATGAGTGGGTCAGTAAGTCAGTTATCCTCTTTCCTCCCAAGCAGCTCATTTACAATTAATCATTTACAATGCAAGGTCCAAGATGGGGCAAAGGTTCTCACAGCTTCTGTACCTGACCATTGAGCCCCCGCATACCTGTCCTTTGAGGGGAGGAAGGCAATGGCAGTGTCCCCCTTCCCAGGTGAAGGCAAGCACTGGAGGACCGGGGCAAACACTGGCACAGCCTTGGGCTGGTCTGGCGGCAGCTGGCATGGAGCACGCTGCAGAAGCAGAGACAGCTCGGCCGAGGAGCAGGTTCAAGTTTTGCCCTTCTGGGCAATAAGCACTCGGCTCCAGTTATAGGAAAGCCCTTTGAAGAATTTCCAGAAATTTAATGCACAAATAATGCAAACCAGTAGATTATCAGAGCAGATGGGAGACACATAATAAAGATCTGACAAAACTCACTTCTACATGGGGATCGCTGGGGCTTCGCTGAAAGTATTCCTTCTTCCTCCAATATTTCAGAATTACCTTACATTATTGTCCTTGCTTCATAGAGTTGCCACTGTCTCCTGATACTGAAAGTGAGAAAATAATATATATATTTTTAAATGTGTTTTTACTTTGGCATCTAAGGAGTATCAATAAGCAGAATGAAATCAGCTGCACAGCACCAACCATTTGGAAGGCTGACAGTTTCCAGGGGCAGAGAAGTGCAGGGAAGATGAAGCTTAAGAATTAGTAATTGGTGTGAATACTGTTGGTAAAATGTGCTGAAAGTCTAAGTGGCTATATTACAAAACAGATAAATTCTGCATTTATATGTTGATTGCAGAATCATTCCCCATGGTTTTCGGCCACTGAGCCCTGGCTGTGGGAAAATGCACTGACCTGCCTCTTACTGCTGCAGCCTCAAGTCACCTGTAGCACCCAGCTACATGGCACCCAAGAGAGAAAGAAGATGCCTGTGAGCATGGAGCTGATTTCTTCTCCCAGGTTAAAAAAAAGATAAGGAATTCTTCACTTGATGTAAGGCAGAGGTGGGAGCCAGTGTCTGGCAGCATTGCTCTGAAAACCAGGCAGAAGTTTTAAACATTAAAACATTAAACACTTTTATGTATTTTTACAGCCTTTAATTCTTTTTTTTTCTTTTTCTGCACTATCAGATTTTTACAGCACCAGGATTTTGCCAACAGTGTGTGATACCAAAGCAAGAAGTTCTGCCAGAAGATTTGCTTGAACACAAAAGGAAGAAGGAGGGCAGTGTTCTTTAATTTTATGTCTGAGAACGAGCAGTTTATAAGGTCTGCATATTTAATGTACATTGCATTGTTCCTGCATAATGCCAGCCTTGCTTTGGAAGCAAATTCATGACTGATCATCTCAGTTGTGTTCAAAAGGCTTCCATTTCTTGACACCAGCTGACATTTTGTGAATTATTTACAGTGAGACACTGCAGCATGCATTACATCCCTCCTAAAAGCTTAACTCCTCAAGGCGACTGTCTTGTTTTCCCGACATTGGAACAACTCATCCAAAGACAGGATGTGGAAGCCTGATTCACCCTATGGCTCCTGAAACCAATTGCTGCCATTTCATCAATCTGCAGAGAATCAGACAATTAATAAAGCACATTGAGCCTTTGAAAATGAGTGAAATCCAAAGACTACATTTTTTCTTAAGTATCTGATCAGGACACTGCCAAGCTCACCATGGGAACTCCTGAAAGACAAAAAGGTACAGCCTTTGCTGTGAACATCTTCTTCACCAGCTGCAAAGCTTCAAAACTGCTGTGTCAGAGAAGACAGCACTGTTCAGCAGATCCCCACAGTCAAGCTGCTGAATGACTTCCAGGAAAAGGTGGTGAGCTCCTCTGGGTGACATGGACAGCACTGCCATGTGAGACACCAGAGCACATGTCAAATAACAACAGAAACCCAAAGGTTGCATTCTGAGACATGGCACAGAGTAAGGCCATCTATTCAACGGGGTAGATGGGAATTGCAGGCTAGGACCCCCGTTCCTTGCAGTTCTGTCCAGCAAGCTCTGGGCCAAGCCTGAGCACAGCTGAGCTGAGCTCCCCATCCCTTTTCACAGCAACTCCCCCATGGTACCTTGGTAAAAGTGGCTGCACAACTCCTTGTGTATCTCACCAGTATGGACCATAAACATAGACCTGATTATCTTTGTGTTGCTTTTCTGCAAGGTTAAGGAAAGTTTTGCATAGGAGAAGATTTGCTGTTAATGTTTTGGAAGAGCAAAAGTGAATGAGGTTAATGGACATGCATGCCTAACTTCAAGCACACACCAATGCACTTAAGCACAGACTTCCCTGCTCAATGTGAGACTCAAGCTCACAGAAGATTGCTGAGCATACTTGACTTTCCCCAGGTCACCCAGAAAATCCATGGGACAGCTGGGAGCTGGATGGTGAGCTCTTGGGTCTTTATGGACATATAGAACTCTCCCATTCTAAATACATGTGAAATCCTAGGCTGGAAGATCATTTCATGCATATGCTTTAGAAATACAATATTTTATGAATCACTTCATATTACATGTTGATGATTCAAAAATTTCTGTGCCCTGAAGAAGACATGCTGTCCAATGCAACAGCAGCAAAGGACAATAAAGTCACGTTCATTTTTGGGAGGCTCAGGAAGGGCTGAGGTGCAACACAGAAAAGAGTCACTTGCTTTCCCTCTTCTTGCTGTGCTACTAGACCAGTAGACCAGATCAAGGTATAGGCAGATTGCAAGCCTTATGCATTTGAGGTGGAGAGGAAGGCCAAAGCAGGGGCTTCTTCAGTAGCTATTGCCTGCTGTATACAGGAACATGGGAAATCAAGTGACACATATGCCACTGCAAGCACATTTGAGAGCGTTGTTTCTTTGAATAAGACTGATGCTTTGATGGATCCTCGGCCTGTTAGGCTAGTATGTGGGAAAATACTGTGCTCAAACCCTACCAACTCACCTTATACCATCTGTAAGTCAACAACATAGAAATTCTCATCAAGGAAGTTCATCACAGACAATGTAATATGAAGAACAGCGTCAGCTACCTGTCTCCTAAAGACCACAAAATGTTCTCTTCTTTGCCTAAGGTGCGTGCACAATCACTGTCACCAGGGCATCTGATGACACCTATGATACTGTGCCATCACTTAGTTGTCTTCTACAACCAGAGGAGCTGAGGCACAGAAAACACTCAGTTATAAGGGAATATCATGCACCACGCTTCAACTTTAGAGAGCAAATTTAAATCCAAAGAGTTACATCCTCTGTAAACAGGCCTTTTTCATATTGGAAACCAGCTCTTTGGAAAACGGAAATGCAGATGCTTTTTTAAAATGTTGCCATCAGTGCCTTGCTCAGAGTGACATAGAAAATCAGTCATGAAACAGCAGTTTGAACGTGTAGGTGTCTGAAGGTGCAGGATACCACTTTACTCCAGGCCTCCCCTTCCTTTCTTTTCAAAATGCCTCTGTTTTCCAGCTGATAGCATTTGCTTAAGTCCCAGTTTATGGTGACTAAAGGGTTTAATGGCTGAAAAAATGGCCTAAGGGTCAGAAATCTCCAGCTCGGTTCAACCCTGGGTCACTGCATTGATCTGAGACTACGGACAAGAGCCTGACCTCTCCGAGCTGTTTTATGCCCTGTAGTGAAATGCAAGTATTGTAACTGATGCATTGTTTATAAATGTAATTGCTTTTAAAGAGCCCAGAGCCTCTCGGATGAAGCCATTAATAGCAAGCAAAGCTATGATTGCCATTCTAAAAATTGCTGAAACAAAAGTAATGCTATAAAGAGCAAAGTCCTACCTAGCAGTCTAACTAGGGTTTCTTTTTGTACACTCCTGTTCAGAAAACATACAGGAAAAATTATGAAATTTATGCCCTACTCTGATGAATCAGGCAACAGGTTGAGGCTATACTGGCAGCGTAAAGCGAACATTGCCCTATATCCACACAGAAAAGTGTATGTGTGTGTGTACATGTGTGTTTTCTATGTACCTGAACACACGTAAAAGCACATGGTTGCCACAAGGTAAATGCAGGTACAGCATTCAGCACAGGTCGGATACCAAGCTTTACAGGTGTATGTATGCAAAAAAATTTTATTTGTCTTCATCAGTTTCACAAGGTTTGCTGCATATATCCTTCTGGAGGAACATCTGAAAAGTGTCTTGTGTATAACTATGCCACAACATACAGGCATATACTGGAAAAGAGAAATAACATTAAAGAACTCCAAGCAATTTGGCCAGTAAAACATGCTGTGGTCCCCCTGGCAGCCTTTCAGAGAGCAACAGAACTGGTTTAATTGGTCAGCGACCCACACAAAACTTTAAAAACTTTTTCTGTTATTTAACTACAGTATCTAGCATGTCATCTGTAGACCAGTTCCTTTCTGACAGAGCACAAGCTGTGACAGTCCCATATTTTATGCACAGTAAACCTCCTGTCTTCCTGTAAATCTGTCCATCTGGTATAAATTAGTGTCTCTGTGAAGGGAAGTTTGGGCTCTTGGTTTTTGTATTCATTACAGAAGAAAATATAAATATACTCTTTCTCTCTGGAAACTGGACATGGACAAAATATGGCAATGCAGAGAAAGGAAAAGAAAAGCACAGCATTAAAACCAAGCATGAGTGAGGGACAAAAAAAATTTTTTTTGCTACCATTTCACACAGGATACAACCAGAGGCCATTTCACATCTTTATATTCTCTCAACAGCACAAATATATTTCTCATACAAAACCCTGGGGAGAAATTACTAGAGAGAAACTCCATAGAGTTATACGCCAGCTTACCATGTGGCTTTTTGAGCTGCAAAAGTGACTTTCCCAACACCACCCATCACGAGCTGTCAGATGCATGTTTAATGGTCCGAACCCCAGCTGTTGCCACTCATGAGAACAGGATTCGGGCTCTGCACATATTATGGCACAGGCTGCAGGGCCCTGGCAGCTCACTCCCTTACATCCAAGCTATATAAAGGAGCCTAATACCTTGAGCAACTCAGGAGAAAAATAAGCTTTTGCTGACAAATGCAGTGATGCATTTTTTTTTTCTTGCAGAATAGATATTGGTAAAGTGCTAAATGATGTTTTGACAATACTGTTAAAGGACTGCTTTAAACCAACTGTTTATTCCACAGGCTTGCTCGGCCTGGAAATATAAAAATATGCCAGCAGTTTTATTGTACTGGTAGCTTATGGCCTCAGTCCAGCAGTCCCTGAGGAGCACCGTATTGATACTGCTGGGCTAAGCCTTAGCACTTGAGACATACCCAGACACTTTATTGATAAACACAAACAAGCATCCCACAATAATACTGATTTCTAATGCCAATTATGACATAACTATTACTAATACGAGTGTCAGCATCAGAAAGTCGCCGAGCATCTCAGAAATAATTCATGCTGACGACAGTTTGCTAGCATTGCCACAGTCTGCCAGAGGAAATATTTCAGGAGCACGGAGCTGGCACAGGGGACGGGGACATCGCTCCCCCACGGTGGCTGAGCCAAGAGCTGCCAAAACTGCCGCAGCATTTCACTTGTGAATTAACACTTTTTTCCCTTTCAGGCAACATAATCATCAGCTCTCAGGGTCTGCCACCCAGACAGGGAGAACGAATACCAGGCCTTGCAGAACAGCCCTGGAAAGGCTGGCCTTGGACCTGTGTGCTCCCCAGGGGAGCGGGTCTTGCTGAGCACCCAACGGAGCTGCAGAAAAGCAAGGGGCTGCGCTCAAGCATCTCACATGCAGCCCTTCACAGAACACACGGTGGGGAAAAAACCCTCTCATGAACACACAGGTTTCTCCAAATTGTAAAAGGCCATCTATACAAGTCTTTTTCAGCAGATTATAAAATCAGGTAGGGTCACTGATAAGTACAACAGAAGTAAAAAGGTACATTGAAGAATGGCATTACATGTATGAAAACATGTATTTCTGTCCATATGTGTCTCATGGCTTTGATTTCCTCCCCCATTGCTACCGGTAGTTACACATACATAACAAGCCCCTGAGCTGCATTTATTCACACTGAAGTTTGCTGGGTTTGGTTTGTTTGTTTTGCAGTTTTTTTCTCCCAGTGTCTGACAAACAGCATCACAATTGCCAAGGATTCTGGTGAAAGCAGCAGCAATGCTTCTGCAATGTCATCCAGCGTGGCCAGTAATGGTTTTAATCTCATAGACGAGCATTTAACTGCTGCAGTGCCCTTTAAATCAATGTGCTAGGTACATGCATTAATATTTAATATTGAAAAGCAGTATAAAAATGTGGCAATGCTGCACATAAATAAATGCATTTAATTCAATACAGTTACAGCATAGCTGAATTTGGCTGGCTGTATTGACTTTTGCAATTAAAAACAGAAATACAAATAACCAGCTGCTGAAAGAAAGAAACAAAACAAATATGTTGCTGTGGGGAAAATATACCCAAAGACTGAAAGAATAACTGTATGAAAGGATAGGTTAAAACCTGAAATACAAAACACATATTTTTGTGTAGGCTAAGCATTTGGAAAGTGCTTGTGCAATGCTATGGCAGTATTTCCCTTAAAGAAAGATGTATGTTGAAGAAGGAAGGCAAAAGCCAGCTTGTGGTAAGCTGGGTGACTCTCAGCAATAATCAGGTTCACTGCAGTGAGGTACACCCAGCAGTTTTGGGGCTTTTGTTTTAATAAGCCCACTGACCTTGGAGTTTTCACAAGTGCTTGTAAATTAGCTCTGCACCATCTTTGTTGTATGAGGACAGATTGTGTGTGCATCTATTACCCACATAATGAATGTCAGCAAAGCAGAATTCAAATTCGTGCTACAGCCAATTAAAACTGGACTGGAAGACATGCCAGGGGACTGTGGAGCAACTGCAGCTCTCCGCTAGTTACTGGTGAAACCTTTCACCTGTGGCCTGTGCTTTCAACTGTGGACCCGTGCGCAATGCCCCCACAAGTTTCCAAAGCAAACATACACCATATGCTGAGTGTTTCCCCTGCCAGCTTCACCAAGGGCTTGGTTTGCCAAGTGTGGTGCTTGGAGAGAGCACAGACCACAGTGCAGCTGAAGCACGAGATCCTTTCTGAACAAGACGGTACCAGCCCACAAGTACTTCCCACTTGTTCAGATGCTCAGCCCCAGGAGAGAAATCCTGTAAAAATCAGTTTGCGCTGAGACAAAAACAACTCAAGCAACTCAAACCTTCTAAAGTGCCTTACAGTCAACGTATTTGGAAATAAACCTGAGGGTGTCTCTAGCTTCTTGTACCCATTGTAACACCTTGTCACCCCCCTGCATCACCGCTTACCTTTACTTTCATGCTTAATACCTGTGAGCATGTTCCAGTTTTGAAAAAGTGAATTATGGGGAGACAGAAAGCCTTTTCCTAGTCAAGAAATCAAGTATTCATACCCCAGAGATTACAGCTGGCTTCCCACAAAGGTAATAACCCCTCAGTGTAAGTTACACATGCAAACTTCCAATATTGCCTTTCCTTGCCCCATCCCCAGGCAGCGCGCAATATCTGCAACCCCAAACAAATCAAATATTCCAGCTGCTCCAGAACATTTGGAAGTTAACTCACAAGAGGCACTGGCCTCTTTGCACTTCATGCTGGAGCTTTTCACTTGGAGGCACTGAAAGTTTAAGGGATTGACAAGAGCAAGATTGCAGAACTGAGCAGCAACAAACATGAACTAATCAGTGAAGACAACACAGTAAGCAGCAAACTCTTTTAAGACTGCGTTAATCAAAATGAAAGACCTTCCCTGCTCCAGACATAACACTTGATTAAGACGGCATTGTGCATTTGGATCACATTAGGGTGAAGGAGGGAACAGCTAAGGAGTAAATGTCCTTTTCTCTATGGACATTTCATATCAGCATCTCTTCTTTTACAGCGGTATTTTGCAATGGTCCAACCTGTATTGCACAAGTTTTCTGACGAAGGAACTAGCAGTGGACAAATACGGTATAGCAGCATTCAGATAAACCAAGTTACTTATAATTCAGATTTCATGCTGCTGCATTATGATTCAATATTTCCCAGGAGACAGGCTAGTGATGCCTTACCCTGTGGCACAGGAGCAGTGATGCCTCATGATCAGTGACAGTTACGAAAGTGAAATTTGCATCTCTTTCATTAACAGCAGCCAAGAGGAATTACTTACAAATGGATAAAGGCACCCTCAGCCTGGTATTGCAGGCTAATATGTCATTGCTGTTTGCCTATATAATCTCCTACCTCCATAAAAGGCCATCGTACTCTCACATCTATACCCAGTTCCAGCAAAAGTTTCTCCATGTTTGTAGTGCTGGGCATTGCTGCTCAGCAGGTGGTAACAGGAAGTGAAATAAAGGAGTATTCACACCTGAGTGATGTAAAGAGGGTGGCCAGAAATAGCACTTGGAGGCTGCTGAGAAAGGATAGAAAGCAGAGGATGAGAGTTGCCTTTCTGCAGGCTACTGCTGGGAGGAAGAGGGCATTACGCATTGCCTCAGAGACATCTCAACACAAGTGTTGTTTTCTTTATCCACCACAAAATTCTAAAATCTCCTTTGCTCAGGAATGAGCACTGGGTTTTGGGTGGACCATGGTGCTGCCAAGGGTGGTGCCCCAGCACAGGGTTTCCCATCTTTGGCCTGTCCTAACTGAAATGGAGGACCAGAGTGTTCACTGTGAGACAAGAGCAAAACCAGAAGAGATCTGGTGTCCACCCAGGCACACCTGTGAAGCCAAGGCTCCAGTTTACCCAGGAGTCTGGGCAGACGCTCCAGCAATGCTCTTCCTTTGTCATCTGCAAAAATTATGTTTTCACCCCGATCTCCACACCTTTCAGCAGCACTTTTGCTATAAAAGCAAAGGCTCTCTTTTGTCCTGCTCTATTCCCACAACTTCTCTGCCAGTTTAAGGACCCTGATGTGCGGCCTCAGACGCAGTTCCTTGCTGGAGCCACTGGCAGCAGCAGCAGGCCTGAGACAGGGATGGTCTGCGTGGTCTCACCAGGTCCACCATCGTGGCACGATGCTGGGGCTGGCACAGAAAGGGGGAGGTGAATGACACAAGAGGCTCTTGTCTTGAGGATGTTCAAACAGCAGCTGGGGAATGAAGCTAGCACATTGCTGCAGAACGATGGGGAGCAGTTTAGCATTGGCCATATGAAAATGATATCACTGTTTTCCCAAATCAAAGCTCGTTTCCATAACTTTTCATAGAATAGAATCATAGAATCATTTAGGCTGGAAAAGACCTTTAAGATCATCTAGTCCAACCATGGACCCTACTCTAGCGGGTCCGCCACTAAACCATGTCTTTAGGCACGATATCTACATGACTTTTAAACGCAACCAGGGAGGGTGACTCAACCACCTCCCTAGGCAGCCTCTTCCAATGTCTGATAACTCTTTCTGTGAAAAATGTTTTCCTAATGTCCAGCCTAAACCTCCCCTGGCACAACTTGAATCAGTTTCCTCTTGTCCTATCACTTGTTACTTGGGAGAGGAGACCAGCTCCCATCTCACTACAACCTCCTTTCAGGTAGTTGTAGAGAGCAATAAGGTCTCCTCTCAGCCTTCTCTTCTCCAAACTAAACAATCCTAATTCTCTCAGCTGTTCCTCAGAAGACTTGTTTTCCAGACCCCCCACAAGCTTTGTTGCCCTTCTCTGGACACGCTCCAGCACCTCAATGTCCCTCCTATACTGTAGCACCCAAAACTGAACACAGTACTCAAGCTGCGGCCTCACCAGCGCTGAGTACAGGGGCACGATCACTTCCCTACTCCTGCTGGCCACACTATTCTTGATACAGGCCAAGATGCCATTGGCCTTCTTGGCTACCTGGGCACACTGCTGGCTCATGTTCAGCCGGCTGTCCACCAGGACCCCTAGATCCTTTTCTGCCAGCTTTTGCAGCTCCACATTGTCACACAAATAGTGTCTTCATCCTGGGCCAAGAAGGAGGCCAGATACCAAGACTCTTCCATGGGCCCCCTCCCCAGGACGAGCCATGGTGCCGTACCAAGGACCATCAGCCCCTCATGCACTCCACTGTGTTTTGGACAAACTTCCCAGAGCAGTAGCATACAGGCTTCCCACCACAGACAGGGACGGAGGTTTTCACTGACAAGTTTGCTGTGCTCGGTTATTGTTTCCATTGATGATTTCTCAGATCCAAAGTTACTGTATTTTTGTTCTTTCAAGTGCATTGACCCATATTAACCTTCTTCATTTAAATCAATCATCTACTTGTTTCCCTCCTCATGCGCTGCCTTCAACAACAGATTGATAATGAGGACAGTTAGGCAGACAGATAACATATGATTAGGCCTTCACCTCAGAGGGCTCTGCAGTATCTGTCCCAATTTTTCTTCTCTCTATCTCTGTTCTTAGACATTGCCTTTCTCAAGGATAAAGAAAAAGGAAAGGAGAGGCAGGGGAAATCTGAAATCTGGCCCTTTGCAGAGTTTTTGTGCTCAGCTATAGAAGTAATTTCTGGTACTCACACACAAGGTTACAGTCGCAGAAAGTTGCTTGATTCAGGCTTGGCTACTACATCTTAATGATCTCCCAAACTGTGCTGTGCTGTGGGGCCGCAGTGTCTGGCAACTGCTGGCTGGACATGCTTAAGCACACACACTTTGGGAGTGTCATATTTTAAATATGCCTTTGCCTCCAGAAAAGGAAAAAAAAATTGCATGGCAATGAAGCCTCAGAAAGAATTTTTTGGAGGCAGAAGTGTCAGAGGGCAGGGGGAAGGTTAATGAAATGTGTGAGGCAACAGAAATAATTTTCTATTTTTCGCCAGTGATAGCTTGTCATTTGCACTGAAGTGAGAAAAAAAATTCAAAATTAATAAAGCATTAGATATCAGACATTAAGTCAGAATTACAGTGCTGGAGCAGAGTTGTTTGGAGAAATATAATATAAGTTAACCACCCGATTGCTATCAGGGCAGAGCACTGATTCCTCACAAGATTTCTCTGTGTAGCACTGCCCCTTTCATTCATAGGCTGCCTAATTCAGCACTTTCATTAATGGGAAAACCCTCTCACACTCTCAATATTGTTATTTTAATACACAGTCTTGCACTTCTCTGGCAAGGGGGTGGGAGGCAAAGAGAGCACACCTATCGCTGCATAATCAGCCAGGGTGTCTTTGCGCCGGCACGGGTGATGTGTTGCCCCAGTGGCCCTTCTTGCTGCTGGTGGCAAGTGTCTCCAGTAGCATCTATCGGTCCCAAGGACAGGTGCTGGCCAGGGAATGACATCTGCACTAAGTGTTTGGGAATGTGCACATACTGACCAGCGGCAGCACCCGCAGCCCAGATCCCATAGCCTGGCACAGCCAACCACGTCCAGCAGCTTCAAAGTGGGGCATACATTTAAGCACCTCACTGAACCAACACCCACACACCTACAGTAAATAGGTCCCTCCACAGCCTGCGTCTCATCACAGCAGCGCACTTAATCCCATGAACTGCAAAACATTTCACTTATAGATTTACTTTAAAATGTAAGGTGAGAGCTTATACTTTACCTGAGGGCAAGGAAGATACTCAAAAACTAAATATACAGCTCAGTAGCACAGAAGAGTCGAGAAATATGGGAATATTGAGAATATGTTTAATGGGAATATATAATTGTTTGACACCTGCCACCAAAGTTTTATCATTCCAGGAAAACAGCAGGAAGAACAACATATCAGGGAACATTTTCAGGCTGGAAATACCTAAATCGTACAGCTAAGTGGTTCACAAATACCACCTTTCTTTCATGCTGTCAACAAGAAGTCCAGGACTCATCTAAAATATGTGTTATTCAGAAATAACTCATGAAGTAATTTCTGCAAATGATCTCTGTTCTCACAAGGAGTTTGTGACAACTGTTTGGCATTTGAAATTGTTTTGCTCTGTTTCATCTGGCTAATGAGCCCAAACTGTTGCTTTGGTCATGGCAAGGTTTAGACTCAGATTGCTGGAGAAAATCCATTCAACTAATAATTTCAGAAACGGTTTGTGAACACTGTTTCCATACATTGGCATAATCCCTGCACATCTGCAGTGCAGAGCATAACATCTATTTTCAGAGCTGAACGGGGCAGTTTAGGACCACCAGGGAGAAGCCACGGCAGCCCATCTCAAGGCCCCATGGCCTGGCTGTCGCTGCCCCCACCCTGGGGACCTCTGCTCAACGGACCAGTGGGACTGCTGGAGCTGGGCAGAGGGAAGATGGTGTTGCCAGTGCAAAGCCTGAGGGGTTGTGAGTTGCCCAGCTGATCCCCTGAGTGGAGACCCCAAAGCTCACCAGATGGTCACAGAGTAGGGGGAACAGCACACACTTCTGCTCCACGTCTGGCTATCACCAAACAACAGGAAAACCCAAAGTGCAGATGCTCAGCTCAGGGGACACTTGCCAGACCCAGCGTTTGCAGCCATAGGGTATCTTGGGGCCAGGCTGAGAAACAGTGAGACACTGCTCAGATAGCCTGACTGCAGGTTGTAAGAGGACCAAATACAGAGCAGGATCATCCACAGGAGAGACCCGAACATGCCAGTAACACATGGATTCTAATACTTCTGTGGGTGTCTATGGCAATAATTTCATTCTCTATGTTTTATATAAGATCATGATGAAAAGTTCAGGAAGAATAACTGCAAACAAGTGATGGGTCATAAGAAAGAATGAAAGGAAGGCTAAAAAGAAAGCAGTGTAAGATTTTCTGCTCATTCCCCATATGCTTATGTGAAGAATGGCATACTTTAAATTGTGAAACCATTTCTTAAGCACATTTTAGCTCATGAAACTCATTATGCAGCTTAAGTTTAAAAATGAGACTATTTTAATTATAGTGACCTTCTTTGGAACAGCTTTGAAAATTACTGGAAAAAGACATCATCTAGGAGCTACATGTTCCTCCATCATTAAAAGAAAGTGCTTTGCAGGATCCAAAACAATAACTGAATGACATTGTGAACAAAGATAAAAACTGCAGTTACAGTAAACCTTTTAATTTAAAAAGCCATGAGTTTTGGCAATGTTATAAGCTTTCATTATTCAGGGCACACCCCAATTTCCAATCAAACAGGATTATAAACAAACTTCTTTTCTGGACAGGTTAATTTATGATTGCTAATTTCAGGACCTTTTCATCTGTGTCTCAAAACTTCTTCAATCATTGCTGAATACTAGATTAGATGGACAAGTCATCCACTATGGCAATTCCCAAGCTCCTATTCCAAGCAAACACATTAAAAAGGAATGCAAACTCAACTTAGATTCTGCTTAAAGAAATTGATTTATTTTTTTGACATATTTAACTGGTTCATATTAGTAACTATATATTCACACAATAACTTCTCATTCCCTTGTCCTGAAAGTTTGTCCCAGCATGTGGTTGCGTAACAAGGAGGTTATTTTCAAGGTATTAGTCAACACTGAAACATCCACTTCAACTGAAGGTACTTTAGTAGCTTAACTAGGTGATCATATGGTAACTGATGTTATTATTGATGTAGTTATTACAAGATGCTTGCCTTGACCATGTTAATGACAGGCAATATGTGAGAGCATTCATTGTGCTTCACTCTTCAGTTCTGCAGGAGTTTGAAAAATGTGCAATAACAAAAATCACACTTTCTTTGATACTTGAGAATTTAATACTGAACCCATGAAATCCTGCTGGCAAAAATGGATAATGATCAGATTAGTTCACCCAGAACAGACTGCCTGTATTAATGTTTCCGATCACACAGAAATGCTCAAGCTGAATATATAGTCCTCTGTATAAATCTTCCATATAAAGCCTCCATGAACAATTGCCTGTGCTTCATTCAGTACTTCTACCATACAAAGCATTAATTAGTGTTCTTGCCTAGGTCAAATATTTAGAAGACCTTTTAACTTTTGCAGAATGCTATTTCTGTACAGGCATAATTATCACAGAAAGTATTACTTACTTATTTTACTACCTGCTTAGCGTAGCTGGTTTTAAATTTCTCAAAGTAAAGCACTCCAAAAGTCCATTTGGAGATATTAATGTTACATTTTAAACATAAAACTTCTCTCAGTTCATATTCTTCTTGGCCTGATGTACTTATAGATAATTAAAAAAAAATAAAAATGAGCTGTTAGTTTCAGTTTCTGTTCTTGAACTGGTAGTACATGGACTTTACACATTTCAAACCGTTCAGCTCCATTTTATTCCTAAAGACTGCTCCTCCGTAAGAGTAATTTTTTTCCCCCATTAGTGCGGTGGTGCAGAAGTTGTGCTGGTTCGGACTACAAGCCATGTACAGTTGTGATGCCAAGCACTACCCAGCTGCAGTGCTGGTCCTCCTGGTGCCGGGATCCACAAGAGCTTTGCTGTTATCTTCTTCAGGGAGGTTCCAACTTCCATCATGCTGTGATAGCGGGGAAAACACAGCAACAGGGATTGCTGGGATGAGACCCCCAAAACCATGAAAGGGTGTAGGGGGAGGGGCGAGAGAAGGGAAATTCTTTGAGGAAATTAATGAAGTATCTGCACTGCATTTTATTATTTTCTGCCTATCTCCTGTACTTGTCTTTACAACCTGGTCATCAAGACTTTAAATCTTTGCTCTTGCTTGTGTAAGGTTGTGCCTTCTTTGTAAGTTCATTTTGTCTGATGTCCACATAGGGGATCCTGAAAGGCAGATTGTTTTTGACAGCATCACTGACAACAGTTTTGTTTGGGAACAGGAATATATTTGCCATCAACTTACAAAGGCTCAGTTTCAAGTATGCTGGTGGCAAGTCCTAAGCTTCAAGTGGCGAACAAGTTGCACTTTATCTTGAGTGATTGTCTCCTATTTCTTTGATTTATTTCTTAGGATGAAAAATCTTCACTGATAAGAAATTGATTCCCAGAGTAGAGCTAAATTGCACATCTGAAATGAAAACTTGATATTTGAGATTTTGGCTATTAAAACTTTGTACCTCTGCTTTCACACCTGTGATGCTCGTGATGAAAAGGTGTGCAGCGAAAACTTCTGGGATGGGTCGCTGGTGGCAATGTGAGTGCCAGGGGCTCGTGGATATGGGCACTCAGGTGAAATGACTCAGAGTGAAGGGTGCCAGCCAGGACTGTGAACACTGTTCAGTTCCTTCCAGCAGGCTCACAAGCTTTTGAGGAGAGACCTTCCCAGAGGTCGGTGCAAACACTTGCCCAGGTGCAGCAGCCAGAGAGCAGAGGAGAGCTGGAGTCACAGGGGCTCACTGCATTACACCGCTGTCCTGTTACACCACTGTCATTCATACTGCTGGGCTACAAAGACAAATTTGGGGCAGCCTTCCCGTTTGTGTGGAGGTCTCTGGTGAAATTCAGCCAAGGACAGTGCTGGGGTCACAAGTAACTGAGGCCATACATTGTAGAGGATGAACTTCCACCTCCAAAAAAGCCCCAACATCTGAAAAGTATTTTCTGAATAGTTCCTGCCTGTCTAAAATAAATCCTTGAGGACTAACCTATGTAATTTCACCTTTTGGCATCTCAGCCTAGTTATATCCCATACACTTATCTCAAACTAAATACTGCTTTCATTAAGCCAGTATTAGTCTGGTATGCTGGATGTAGAGAGCAGAGTGAAAATGACCTAAGGTTAAATATAAGTTCCATTTATATGTTTTCAAGTGATCAAGTTAATCTGCATGTACATCTTAAGTGTGACAGTCACTAATAGGCCACAGCAGTTCAAACCAACCCCTTTAAAGGAGATATTACATTTCCTGGAAGAAGTAGAGAAGTGATTCTGCACAGATCTATGAAGATAACAATAACTGCCATAAGGCTTTACTGTAACTTGTCAAATATAAGGCACCATGCAAATGGAGCAGAACATAAAAGACATTCCAGCCTAGTTTCTAGCAAAGCTTGTGAATGGGTTCTTGCTAAGAAATGTGAAAATGCAGAAGATGGCAAAATGACTAAAGCAGAAAGAGTGGACTATAATGCTATTCATAGTTATTTCTTTGGTAATAAATTAAGTAATTTTTTTTCAAGACTTGCACATAGCTGTGATACATTTTGATAATACAAAAATTTCACATATTGCCTGTAATATAGTACTCTGTCTTTCAGCTGAGGATAAAACTGGAGACTTGGCTCAGGTGCACATAATTGTCTCTATGGGCACAGTTGGCTGAAACCCTGGAAGTAACCAAGTTTTTTTCCTAGCTGTTTCTTATTAAAGAATTAAAAAGTAAATAATCCAAGGGGATTTTTTGGAGACAGGAGAACTGCATTGTGAATTTTTGTATCTGCAAAAAGTGTGCTACAGCCAAATAGTTTGAACCTTGACAGCACACTGTCTTTTGCAGATGATTTTGGAACACAGCGTGGAGAAACACTTTCCTTTTACAGATTAATAGCAAAGTGGTGTGAAATTTGCTTCTAGAAAATTGTTCATTTCAAATACTAAATTATGCAGCAAAATACACCATAGATAGTCATAATTTGGTCCTAAAGACTATAACAAATTCTGAATCACTTTTCTTCATCTGCCAAAGGAGTTTCAGAATTATAAAAAATTCATTTTGTCAAACGTGAACACGAGCAAATACCAAAGCATCATCTCACAAGACAATTATGCCTACATCCTGCTGCTGAAAGGCTAAACATAGTTATCAGCAATTATAATTTACTTCTGAATATCCAGTCAATTAGAAAAATCTGATCTTACATGCACTGACAAGTACAAGCAATACATTCCTTGAAGAAAAAGTTGGAGCCCAGAGCTTGCTTCAGCAACCTATACAATTTGTTCTATAGTCAAGAAAGTATTTGTCTGGAAACACTTTATAGTCAAGCAGGGAATTGGAAAGTGATTTCATTGCATCATATATTCGATCTCAGGCCTGATTGCAGATTATGAAACTGAATTAGCAATTGAAACAGGCTAATCTTATTCTATTCTCTCCTACTTTTTATTTTGCGGAAAATGATGCTGGCAATTCAGGGTCTCAAGCTTTCTGGCAGGCTAGATAGCATTTGTTTATATCAATAATATTGTAGACTGAGAAACACAATGGTGTTTGTGCATGCAACTTTTAAGATCTTTTGTATTCCATTGAAGTATCATTTTAAATAACAATCTGAAAATTACAGTGGCTGAACTTTTATTTTGGACAGCAGAAAGTATACTTTGGTAAGATGTACTTTGGAAGAGACAACAGGGGAGAATGAAGAATTCACCTTAGAACCAATGACATATAAATTACATACATTCATCCCACCACACTCAATGTGTGGGTGGGGTATCTGATAGATCATCCCCTTCTCTGGTGCTGTATCACCTGCCCTATTCAGCACCCAGGGCAGACGTAGTCTGAATTCAATCAGTCCACAGCAGGAACACGAAATCCCCTCTCCAAAGTGAAAAGGTCAGGCCATGATCCCTTTCCTTCCCCCAGAAGCACCAGGTACCCCTTTTCTGTGGCTCAGGGACAGGACATGGTCTTTTGTCCCCAAGGCAAACTGCAACCCCACAGGTTCCACCAACAGCATGCTCCCTCAGCGGTGAATGCTTCCCATTTCTCTTCTCCCTTTAACACCCTGCTGGGCGGCCTGAGATAGCTGGGATAGCTGGGGTAGCTGGGATAGCTGTAAACTGTTGTCTTGGAGAATCTCCAGGTCTGTACAGACCTTTATTGCATCAGTTATGCTCAGGTGTCATGTTCCCACTTTCCTCCTAAATCCTATGGAATAAATACCTCACTTTGAAATGGAAGATGCTGCACTAGTTGCACCCTCTGCAAATGTTACTTCTTGAGTGTTTCCACAAATTTTGCTTTAACTGTTATCTTTCCAAATGCAAAACTGTGCACTCATGGTCAAAATGAGGCAGAAGCTTGCAAAAGGAGAACATTGGACTCCACATCTGCCGTGCAGGACACAAAGTGCTCTGCTCTTTCTGATACAACACTGCTTGTCGCCAGTAGACATAGTTGGTTCATTTATGAATTTTGTAGACATAGGGACATTTTCTTATGCAAACCTTACTACGACAGGCTTTTTTCCTCACGCTCCATGACATTGCTTCCAGTGGGCCAGCAGTGACATTCGCTGCCACAGCAATCACAGCCACAGTCACTCAACTTTTTACAGAATGAATTTTCAAAATATGTCCCTGAAGGGGATGTCTTCAAAGAGCTTAGTTAGAATTTAATTTGGCAACTCACTTTTGGACATGGAGGACTTGAGTCAGCAAGTCTGCAACGGCCATGTTCCTATAGACTTCTTCACTGAAAGAAAAGTCATGGACAGTATGATGTTTGCGAGTTACTTAAGCATGACATTAGAACATCTCTCCTCAGTTATCAGCAAACAGCTTGGCAAAGACCACAACTGTTGTCACTGTTAACTTATTTACTTTCTGTGAAGTTAAAGCAGAAATTTAGACCTTCCTTTTCTGCATTATATGTAATGGCATTTTAGAAAAGACGTTCCTTCCCTGGCAGAAGCACAGTATATCAATAGATCAATTTGTTTTCCTCAGAGGTTTCTGTTACACCTAATTGAAAATTGAATTTTTATAGTTAAAATATCTTTCTGGAGCAAGGGGAGGAGGGCCTTCGAAGTCAGGGGCTTTTCTCCTCTGTTGTTATTCCCTGCAACCCAGTAATGAGAAGCTCATTGTAGCCAAATCCAAACACTACAGGCAAGCACAAGCTGTTCTTTTGTTGCTGCTGTGCCCCTTGTATTTTGACCTGCACTACTGCCCGGCACTGCGGTGCATATGCCCACACAACTGCTGCCATCTCCTGAGTCACTGGGAAATTAAAAGCAAAGCTGTGACTCAGCAAAATGTCAATCAAACTGGAAAAGAATACAATGTGCAACACAAAAGAGTAACCCTCAAGTAACTCAAAGCCCAAAGGACAATAAACATCGAAGAAAACCACCACTTTTCTACAGAAGGATATTCCTCATTAAAATGGCATAATCCATCACCAGCTCTTACAACAGTTAAAATAAAACAGCTACGAACGCATCAATATCTCAGATGCAAATGTTTCTTTCTTTCTTCCTACATGCACAACCAGCTTAAAATAGGTAACTGTATTAGTGCTTGATTTTTACAATGTATTGTTGCTGCCAGCCCAATATATCTGTCTCTAAAAGCTTCTTAATGTGCAGGCTGCAGTTGAGCCTGTCTTTGGTCAGCCTGTCAGCTACCCTGTGAAATTCCCAACTTGGAGACCTCATCTCTTTCCTGATTTCAGATGGCTTCCAAGTAGCAAGAGAGCTTTAACATTTTCCTTCTCTGGCCACCTTAGCAAAGTAGGAGAGACCAAGGAAAGAGGGTACTCGTGCAGAGCGTGTGGTTTATCCTTCCTCTCACAGATTGGTTAAGAAACCTCTGAGCCCATAGCGAGCCTTGGAGCGAGCAAAGTGGAAACATTCATGATTGCATTACTTGGGGAGCTTCATTTCTGAGGACCCTGCAGAAGCCAAAAGGGTTTCCATGCACACCAGGAGGGTGCCTGGCCAGACCAGCCTGGTGTTTCCAGCCATCAACTTCTTCCCCAGCTTCCTCTTACCAAAAGCAGTGTAGATGTCACCTCACACAGCAAAACATGCAAACCTACTCCCATGCGCTACCTAATTAGTCTCAGTGGACAGCGAATCTCCAAATGTCAGCTCCTATAAACCGCGCTGACCTATATGAGCTGACGAACTGCCTTTTAAAGGCTCTCAAGGGCACATTAATTGGATCCAAGTGTGACATTCTCCATCACAGCTGCCTGTTCAAGGAAAGCTGTAGTGTGAGGGGAGAATGAGGAAGTTAGTGCAAAGCTGAAAACACTAAGTGCTTCAATGTCTAAACATTATGGTTTAGGATATTTCTATTTCAGCAGTACCCAAGTCAGGAACTGGAAGCCCACTGGAGACATAGTTGTTTTCCACCCAGGTACAGAGCAGCCTGTAATACTAGGCACACAACTCTTGCTTTTGCTCACTGTCTTTTGAGCTATTATTTTTTGCTTAGAGTTTTGAGTGATGAACTGTAAGGTGAGAGAAACTCCCTACTCTATCCAGAAAGAGCAAAAAAAAGCAAAAGCACGAGGAAAGCATTTATAGGATTGTTCCTTTATTTTTTGATGTACATTTCCAGAATGAGAGTCTCATCTCCGATCTCCTCCATGCCACATCTTGGTGACACATAGCTTCCACTGACCTCTGTTTTGCACTGCTAGTGGCCATAGCCAGATGCCCAAGCCAACAGAAATCACTGAAAGCCACAGCTGGGCTCCAGTCCCCCCTACCTGGCTGAGTCTCTTTGGATAACAGCTCTTCAGAGTTTGCCAGTCAGTTTGCCACTGCCCGTATGAGGAACCGCCACATCCTTTTGGATTGTGCTCAGAAGCATTAAAAAAGGACTCTGCAGTCCTCTTATAAAGCATATTCCTTGCCAGGAGCTGGTAGAGGCAACGGTACATTTGCCCTAGTATCTTGCACATTTCCAGCTGCCACCCAGTGCCAAGAGTTTCACTATAGCTTCTCTAAAACACAGGCAGCAGGGTTGAGCTGTCCCTGCATATCTCTCTGTACATCATCCACCTTGAGCAACAGCATGGAGAGAGGGAAAAGAAACCTGCTTCCCCTTTCTATGCACTAGGTCCCCGCCTACCTCAAGCTCAGTGGCAGCCAGGTGGCACTCAGCTGCTTCTTGGTGTGCCCACAGCACAACTGTTGTTTTACAATAGGAGATGAACCTAAATCAAAGATCCCAAACCCAGAGCTGAATCCCCTAGAGACCATGGAGGATGCTGGTCTGGGGGCTTTCTCCAGTGATGCCAGCAAGGTTGAAGGTGCTCTGCTGCAAGATGAAGTTACAAAGGTTGGCAAGAGCCATCCTGCTTCTGAAATCAGCTGGCTTCTCCTCCTTGACTGGAGAAATGAAGGAGACAATAAAATTTTTAAAGAGAGAGAGAGAGAGTGAGAGAAGGAACTTCAGTGCCCCCGGCAGCAGAGCTAAAGCAGATGGTGAGATCCGCTGTGGGGGAGGTAACCACAAGGATAATAACAGCAAACTATGAGCCCTGACTACTATCAAATAACTACTGAAGCAGAAGGATCAGACTAAAATCAAGCAACATACTGACTAAGGCTGAAGTTTATAAAAGCAATGCTTTGTCAATGCTTCCATAAGAAACACAGGCACAGCAACCATCAGGAAAGAAAAGATACGGCTGAGTAGTTTTGATGGGCTACATTTAAAGGGATTTTTGGTGTCAGCTTCCAACAACCAGTTTAAAAAACCAGAGACCTATTACCTCACCAGCTTGTGTGAAATTAGCCTGGATAATGGCCATTTATGCTAATACATGCACAAATCCCCATGTGAAATACAGAATGCCCACCCAAAACCACCTGGACACCCAGGTGGGGAAGCAGAAGCAGCAGATGTTTTTCTCTTCGAGACCTGAAGGCTCAGAGCACTAGCAGCTGAGAGTTGCCCGGGCCCCATTTAAAGAGTCAAAGTGATTTTTATGGGAATCGTGCCCTCTGTTGTTGCAGGTGAAACACTTCACCAAGATGATGCTGCTAGCTGAAGCGTGGCTGCTTGAGTAAGACATGTTCCTATTTAGGAAAGGGTTGTTTTTGTTTGGTTGGTTCAGTTTTTAATGATACTTTTCAAGTAAACCCATAACAAACATCTCCTGACATGGACTGGGCAGGAATGCACTAACCTGAAAAAACTTTTCATGGTCACTATTTATGAATTTCCCCCTGGGATGAGCATACAAAGAGCAGGGCCATGTGTCCATCTCCCTCTGTTGTCCATGCATCTGAGGTAAGAAAAACAGTGGCTTGAGCAAGCAGTAGCAGACAAGGCCATGCACTGCTGTGTGTGCGAGTTACTCCATTTGCAGGGTTTCAGTGTCTGAATTAAAAAGCAAAGTGGGAATGAGAAGAATAACAACAAATTAAATTAAATTTATATAATGAATTAATACTTCACAAAGTATCTGGATTACCTTATTGTTCCTTCAGACATTTGTCTTTTCCAAATCATGCTTCTAACAAATATTTTCCCCCAAAAGAAATCAGAGGATGCAATGAAACTGCACTTGTCTTACCAAATGAAATATGCCATATCTGGCATACAGAATGCACCAGTATGGCAATACAGAATATCTTTGACTTTTCCCTTAAGTAGCGTTCTTTAAGCAAGGATCTCTAAGCAAGCATGTTATCTCCCTGGTGTTTTTCACTCCTCTAACCAGGAGTGCAAGACTCTGGCTTGCCTGATGTCAGATGTACCATTAAACCACTGGGGCAGCCCCTCCAAGCACTCTTTTTGGCTTTCTGCCTTGTAGCCTTTTCTATTCATTACAGAGATCTCTAGGAGCATTTACCCCAAGCCTTTCTAAACTCTTACTGCTTAGTGCCAATCTCCTCTTTATTAACTTTTTTTTGATCCCTTTATTCTGCTTACCTTCACACCACTATTTTCTTTTTCCAGTTTGTCACACTTGCTGTAGCTGTAAGACACCCTTCCCAGAAATCAACCATAGATGTGTTATTTAATATCCTCTGATAAGAATTTTTTTTTTTTACTAAAAAGAATTTTATTACTGATTTCAAATTTTGGTGCAATTCTTGGATTTGAGTTTAAAGCAGATTGGCTGCATAGACACACACTTGCACAGATAAAGCATGACCAGCAGGTCGAGGGAGGTGATTCTGCCCCTCTACTCTGCTCTCATGAGACCCCACCTGGAGTATTGTGTCCAGTTCTTGACCGCCCAACATAAGAAGGACATAGACCTGTTGGATCAAGTCCAGAGAAGGGCCATGAAGATGATCAGAGGGCTGGAACACCTCTGCTATGAAGACACACTAAGGGACCTGGCGCTGTTCAGCCTGGAGAACAGAAGGTGCCAGGAAGACCTTATAGCAGCTTTCCAGTACCTAAAGGGGGCCTACAAGAAAGATGGAGAGGGACTTCTTATGAGGGAGTGCAGTAATAGAACATGGAGTAACAGTTTTAAATGGAAAGAGGGGAGATTGAGATTAGATCTCAGGAAGAAATTTTTCACTATGAGGGTGGTGAGGCACTGGAACAGGTTGCCCAGGGAAGTTGTGGATGCCCCATCCCTGGAAGTGTTCAAGGCCAGGCTGGATGGGTCTTTGAGCAGCCAGGTCTAGTGGAAGGTGTCCCTGCCCATGGCAGGGAGGGTTGGAACTACATGATTGTTAAGGTCCCTTCCAACACTAACCATTCTATGATTCTATGATTCTGTGTTAAAATCTGAGGAGTTCTGTAAAGACTTGCTATTTCCACCTCAGAAGTGAATAGGATATTTGTTATCAGAGATCAAGGCATAAAACTTGGGAAAAAGCTAATATGGTTCACTTACAAACTTGAAAGCCAAGGACTTTGGCATCTGCCCAATAACAATACTGGCTGATGCTCAACAGAGGGGGAAAAGTCTCGTAAGACTCCAAGAAACCTCAGAAATGTTAATGAAATGTTGAAGTTGAGATTTTAAGTCAATGCACTTAGCCTGATCCCTTGTTTGCATTTCTGTCTGTGCCTAGCAAGTGGCACAGCTGTCTGTCACACAGCAACAGTGGCTTTCCCAAGCCTCACCATTTCTCCATAGGGAGATAATATTCATTACCTAATGCCCACATGGGGTGACCCTGGAAGGAGGCTAGCAGGGGAGGCTAACACCTTCACTTCTTTCACTTGTTACCCACCTTGTCCTGGGGTGGCTGGGGCTGCTGTTACATAGCCTGGGGACAACTCCTGCTCATCCTGCTGAGACAAGACACATCAGGCGTAACTAAGATGAAGAGAGTCACCTTCTTGCAGACTTACCATAGCCCAAAGGGAAAATGAATACTGATTCCCAGTCCTTAGAGACCTCAATACATACATATTTATGCTAGATCACCACATTACAGGCAGAAATGTACACTGAGATGACAGCTTCATTTGGCACATATAATAAAAACCAAATAAAAAAAGGATCCTAATAGGTCACTATTGTAACGAGGCACTGCAGGGCTGCTGACAGCCCTATTGGGAAGGGACTATCTCTCTGAAACTACCTCTGGTATCACAGGTGCTTTCAGAAGTGGCACAGAAGCTCAGTAGCAAGGGGTTTGCTGATAGAGGACAATGTTAGATGCAAAATTTCTTGGTTTCTTGCTCAGCTTATCAAGGATGTGTGTCTTTATATAAAAATGCATAAAATCAAATAATATATTCACTATCAACAGTTATTGCAGGCCTCGCTTCTGTTACAACATATCATGCTATTTTGTGCACCATTAAATATATCAAGTCCTTGTAGTCACCTCACATACATACTGCTTTATTTGCAAAAGTTTGACATGAGAAGAACATTTTGGGAGAGGGTGTGCTAGACAGAAAACAGATCACTGTCTGAGAGGAGTCTGATCAAACATGCTTTCCCATATTCTGTAATAGCTGGCTGATTTCTTTTCACCTCTGAAAAGTCAGGTTACTCCTGGGATTCTAAAGGTCTCATAGAATAATTCATCATAACTTATCAATTCACCTAATAGATAAATTTATTTGACTCATAGATTGGAAGAAAAGTCTGGATGTCTCTAATCTAACCCCCTGCTCAAAACAGAGTTGATACCAAAATTAGATGAGGTTGTTCATGGCCCCACCCAGTCAGGTTCTATATATCTCTGAGGACAGAGACCCCACAGCATCCCTCAACCACCTGTTTCAGTGTAACGACTGTCACGATGAAGAACTCTTTCCTAACAACTGCTCAGAATTTCCCTTGGTACAAATTCTGTCCTTTTACCTTTATATCTTAGAAAATACTCTGGCTCCATCTCCTCTGTAATCCCCCGTTAGGAACCTGGAAACAGCCCCTTTAGGCTTTTTACCTCCCAGCTGAACTTGGTTCTCTCAGTCTCACCATGCAGGAGAGATAAATTCAGATGTGTTATCCCATCCTGGCCTTTTGCAGAGGGCTCACTCAGGTGAAGTGCTGGCTGAGGTGAGAGGAAACACATTTTCATCCACCTAAACCTGCATTTTCACCCCAGCTTCTAATTACTGCTGTCTTTCAGGAATTTTTATTTTAAACATCAACTGTTTTCCTCTATAGCCGTGATTCCTATTCTGGCCCCACCTCAGGAGCAGCAAAACAGGGAGACCACAAAACACCGGGATTTGTGTTGCTTCCAGCTCAGCCAAACCCAGGGAACAGTGAGTTCCTCTGGGGACAGGGCGACACCGTGAGGCTGCCAGGCCAAGGAGACGTGGTTGCAGATGGAAAAACAGGACTCCCATGCTCTGGAGTTTTTCAGCACATCTTGTGCTTTTTCTACACCAGTACTGACCTAGTCCTGCTTTTGCATGCCTCAGTGGGAAAACACACCAAGAAAAAAGCCAGGAGTTTAATTTAAAAGCCTTTTGGAGAAAGGACTGCCTTTCTTGGACTTTCCATATAGTATCTCGCATGTCAGATCTTAAACAAGGGGTTCATAAAGAGGTAGTTGTATTACTAGACACACACGAGAAAACACTTATGAAAAAAACAACAAACTCATTTTGCACTCAGAGCCGTCAATGGCTCAGCACCCCCTTTGAAAGAAATCCCACTAATTTTAAGATTGGATTATGAACATGGGCCTCTTCCCATCTAACTTGGAACAGATGAGTGCTGTGGCTTCTCTGCATCAGCTGTGCGTGTTGCTGCCTGTGTTGTAAATGCCGTGGGGGTTAGATTCCTCACGCTTTTTCAGGTGTCTCCACTGTGATTCCTTAGAAGAAAAAAAGTAAAAAAAAGTACCTAACAGTATTACTAGTGGTCATCGTTTTCCAAAGGAGATAAAAAAGATGACTAAGCCACTTTTGGGACAGATCTGATCCAAAGCCTTTCTGTTTGCGTTCTCTGTGCCCTTTGCTGACCACACAAGTGGGTGAGTGCATTGAAAATCATCACGTGCAGGGAGCTGTTGCCTCCTGTCCTGCTGTTTGCATGGGGCCAGGCTGGCTTCGTTGGCCAGCACACTCCTGGGAGGCATGAGGAACAGCCATATTCCCTCACTGCACCTACATCAGCGGCTTCGCACCCTCATACCCCTGACTAATTAGTTATATTTTTCTTTGTGGAGGAAATAGTCTCTTGGAATGACAGTAATACACACCCATGCCTTCTTTGGCACATCATAGGCAAAATTAAGTACCAGGAGCCTTCTCAAAATGGGCATTATTTCACCGTTGTCCCCTTTGTAGCTCTGTCTTTTACTTAAGCTTCATTAAAAGCACAGGTGAGAATCAGTGGTGCCCACTACACAACAGTACAGCACAGACAATATGGTAGGTAACCTTTCAAAAATGTTTGCTTTCCAGCATCATCATCTACTCATGTTTTGCAGTGCAAATGCTCAGTTAAGTAACACACAGATGTGCCAGTAGGTCAGTATTTTTTCTTAAGGCATGCAGAGATCTTGAGAAAGGTCAAAAAACAAGAATTAGGCCAAATTCAAAATGCTGGTCTCAAACCCTCAGAGTTAGGTCGCTTTGGGACTTGGCCTCAGTTTGCGCTTGAGATTGGTCTCTAACCTAAGCTCTGCAGCAGCTGAAATTTCTGCTTCTCCTCTGGTGGGCCCTTATTACAGCAATTTGGTCAACCACCAGGACAGGTTGCCTGAAGAGGCTATGAAATGTCCATTTGTGGAGAGGTCTGGAGCAACCCATGGAGGTGCCTTGAGCAGGGATTTGATCACAGAGCCCTGGTGTTCTCCAGCCTGAAGTCTGCTGTGGCTCCAGCATCTCCTGATTCCCCATGTTGCCCCAGGGCATTTTTCTGACTCGATTACCAAGCCACCTTCTGTAATCTCCCCTGACACACAATGAAATGAGCATCACTTGTGCTTTGGTGCTATGTCCCATCAGCACATGTTCAACCACTTTGTGGCAAAGGCATGTCAGCAGCATCTGGAGAAGCCAGGGCTCAGTTTCTCTGTTGTCAGCTCTTCAGTCAACAGCCACAAGATAAACTGCAGGGCTGGTGGGCAGGAGTAAGACAACATGTAGATTTTTAATTTTTTTTAAGTTTGGAAGGGATTGTTTGTTTTTTAAGAAAAAATGCTGCTCTGCTGACTGGATTTGGCAGCTGCTAGGTTCCAACGGAGAAAATAACTGTCTTCAAGCTGTAACAACCCGGGAGCTAAACTTCCTTCTTGCTCCTGTCGTGGTCAGAGCTCAGCCTGTGGCTGAGGAGAGGGAGCTCCCCATCACCATGACTCTCTGGCTGTGCTCCTCCTTCTTTCTCCTTTGTTCCGCTTTGCTGCCCCTCTGATTACAGGTTACTCTTCTCACTGCAGAAGAGAACTATCTGGTGAGAACGGTATGAAATGTGTGCTAGGACAACATCAACCATGTACAAAGATGTTATATATAAACCACATGTACTGGACAAGATTAATTCTGGTCTCCACAGCATAGGTTTGTAAACCCACAGGTAAGAGCCCTTATCTAAAGAGAAAGATGTCACTTTTTGCTGTAACTGTGCCTTCTATTATTGTTTCTAACATATTCAGTAGTCAGGGTGATTACTGTCGTTATGATAATAGGTTACTTCAATGTAACCACAAAAGTGCAAATACAGCATGTATTTATAAAGTACTGGGAATGTGTCCAAATTAGCTCAGAGCAGTGCAACATTTGAATGGCTTTGTTCTGAACACAGTTTAATACCTGGCATTTTAAGTAGTCATGGCAGAATTATACGAGCAGGCTACTGCTGCCCTTCAGTGGGAGTTACTGATGTAACACTGGAACAGCATGCAGAAAAGGGTGCCAACTCTGCCAAATAGGAAGAGTTCCTGCAAGAGAGGTCTGTATCTATTTTAGGGCCTTGAAGAAGGTTTAAAAAAAAAAAAAATCAACGAAGAGTGTGGTCAGGGTCTATTACAACAATTGCAAGAAAAGAGAGTACTAGCACCAAGAGGTTTTCCCTCTCCCAAGCTTTCCCTGCCAGAGGGCTGCTCACAGACCCTCACCTATCAAAAGCCATGAGGGTGTATGGCTCTCTGTTGGTAAGCTAGGAAGGCCCCAGCATTAAGCAAACGTCTTTGTTTAATCTTTAGTGGTCCCAAGAAGATCCCCCAGCAATGCAAAAGAACTGTGGCTTTCTTCTCCTCTTATCCCCAGTAGTGCTGTAGATCAGGCACCACTTATTTCCAAAAGACCACAAATGTTGCTTCAGCACATAGAAAATGGTTTAGAAAAGTTAGTTTGTCCAGCTGTGTAGCAGAAGCTCCACCACATGCCTTAAGGATAGTAACCAGCTCATTCAAAACCCATTGCACTGCAAAACTTTGCAATAAAGAGTTTACAAATCAAACCTTGAACAAAGCACACAAATCACTGTGCACGAAGGACAGGGAGAGGGTACACCTGAGGCAGGAAAGGCACTCCTGCAGTTAATCAGTCTGGCCCCAAATGATTGCCAAATGACTGGCACCCCCTTCCTGGGTTCAGCTTCAGCTGGAGCGAATCTTAGCACAGAGCTTTGCATCAGGGGCAAAACTGATCTTAAAAGAGCTGTTGTTTTATCAAGACAACCAAGATGACCGCAGAGGACAGAGGCAAGGAAATGACAAATGTTTCCTAATGAGCATATGCTATATATAGGTATAGCAAAACACAGTAAGCCATAAGTGATGATTCCTCATATTGGTGATTAATGCACCCGCTCACTTATTCATTTGAGCAAGTCAATGGCCAGGGGTGGCCCTCATTGGTGGGAGAAACAGGATGGTGACAGTTGGTTTTTTTCTTTTCTTCTAACTCTTTTATAATGACCCTGTTATGCTACCTATACGTTAACTCCTATTAGCTTCTCCATGCACATGGCCTTATCAAAATACGTGTATTTGGCACTGAAATCATCCTAGTTTGAAGTAAATTTTTCCTAGTTCCATGTCAAAGCTTTCATACAGTCACTTCCCTTCAACAAGGCGGTAACTTTCTTAGAAATCCTGTATGTCAGCAAAAGCCTTTCCACATCTGTAAATACGAGCGAAACAAACATTTAAAAATTTATGCTGCACACAGAAGTACCTGATGAAGTCTGTACCTCAGACTGTACTAAAATGTGAGCCTGTGTTAGCCTAAGGAGGTCGAGGGCAGGGCATTAGCAGTATTACAGCTATTTTGGCAGCACTTGTAACTGGAGTGTCAATGCAGGATGGGAACCAGGTGCTGTCCCCTCGTCCCATCCCTCTGTCCTGATCAGCAGGCAAAGGCACAGGTGTGCCAAAGACAGCTTGTTTATGGGCAGCAGTGCCTTGCGCCTTTCTACTCCAACTGCAGGGCACACTGCTTTGCCCTGCTTTGGCTCTTGTAAAACACGTGGTTAGGTGTGCACCTGCAAAAAGCAAAAACTCTAAATCACTTTGCACAGAGAATTCTCCACTGAGAAAGAGTGGAAGACTGACAAATGTTAATCTTGCAGGTTAACACATGACGCTTCGCCTTTATTGCTGCAGAGCCTTGTGTAGAACTGAGTCTTTCTCAGGCAAAAATCTTTGAGACGCAGGATACTCTCATCCAGCAAGTTTGGGAGCTGAAATTCCTGACTTCCGGAGTTTGAGAGCCTGTGTGCAATTCCGTCTTATATCCACAGGTGTCAGTGAAAGACCAGCACTTCTTGAGTTTTCTGAAGCAAGAAATCACAGCGTTGGATTGAGCCATAGAAGTTTAAAATAGCTAAACCCCAGGGCTGTAGGCCCATCACCTGGAAAGCATGCAATTTAAGAAAGACTTCAAAAGACATGGATTCCTGGCAAACTCAGAAAAGACCATTCCTGAAATGAGGAGGGCTGAACAAATCAGCAGAGCAGTTCCCTTCTACACTGATCTAAGCCTTTCCTTTGTGTCATGAAACCCTACCTGATTTCTCTTTATTCCTCCCTCCAGACACCTCCAGTTGCCCAGTCCCATGGCACCTTTCATGTGCTAAATTCTCAACGTGTATTCCCTTTCCTCCACTGGACCCCACAGGTCCAAGTTCACCTTCTCTGTCAGCACTGGACAACTACTGCCTCATTTGTGTTTTTCCACACCAATTCCATTGAGATTCTAGTTAATGAAAAAGATACAGAATGCCTTCTGCAGCCCTTTTGATTAAGGCTTCCCAAACTGTTACTGGTACTCTGAGAGCTACTGAAAGAGTGGGGGAGAAGAGAGCTCATGTATGAGATGAGAAGCACCTTAGTTAGACGTGGGTGTTTTGCGCTCCCTGCTCACAACCCAGGCTTACATTTGGCCCTTGGGGGCACCAAGGCAAGACAGATCTTAAGGAGGACTGTTTCTGGCAAAGAGAGGGGGTGGATGCTTGCAGCTGGCCTCGGGGACATGCAGTCAACTCAACTGCTGCACCCTCCATGGGGTCTGCCTCCGCGTGATGTTGTGGTATCTGCACCTTTGTGATCTCCGTCCAGGCAGGGCACTCCTTTGGAAGAAAATGCAGGATAAAGCATCCCCTCGCAGGAACCACCTGGGACCATATGGGGATACAGCTGTTTCCTAATACATGCCTCCTACATGGGAGCTACAGATGTAAAACAATTCCTCCCTGCGAGGGAGAAAAAGGAAAATCGTCTTTCTCAAGCAGATCACTGCTCTGTATTGGCATAGCTGTATGAGCAAATGTCTACCGATTTTTCATTTGTGAAAAAAAGCCCTGTGTAATGCACCCTTTCCGAGGACACTGTGCACACACTCCTCATCACATCTTCCCTGCAGAAAATCCTCTCTGACAGGGAACACACTGTGGTGCTAAATCACCCTTTCCTGTCAAAACAGAGCCACAGATCAAGCTGAGAGGCAGCTACGTGGCTGCTCCGGCCATTTCACACCACAGTTGCGAGTGTCCTTGGCTTCGGCTGAGAGAGTGCTGAGCAGCGCCGCTGCCAGCCACCGAGGCTGGCACAATCCCAGCCAAGCCAAGGCACCAGGAACCTCCTTCCCCTGCTGCTGCTCCTTGGACGGGCGCTCCCTGCTGCAGGATGAGGCTGGGGCAGGGGTGCTTTGCCTGGGGACCCACTGGCTGGCATGCCTGTAAGGGATGACCACGTGCAGCTCTTTCAGACAGCAAGGAGCTAGGCTTGCTGCGCCTGCAGGTCTGCGTCTCTTCAGAGGTTGCATCGTTGCAATTCTAGAAACAGTACATAAAAAGCGTGTGAGCTTCCCCACCCACCCTACCGAGGCTCTCACTTCCGTGAGATTTTATTTTCCTTGATTTAACTTTTATTAGTTGTGATTTTAAAAGACGTATTTCATTAAAATTTGATAATTAAGATGAAACTCAGATGGAGGTTACCAGTGAAATAATGGTTGTTGCAGTTGTGATGCCGCTGGCACGTTAGTGAGGAAAAGAATTATGCATATGATCATTTCTGAGGTGTGACATTTCTTGTTTGCAGGAGAAGGGGATAAGGGGCAATGTTTCAACCGTGCAGGCTGCTCAGAGAAATGGGAAGAAGATGATCCTATGGAAGAACATGGGAAAAGGTTCCCTGAGTGAAGTACATAGTATATTAAGAAAATTTCCTGCTGTGCAATGAGAGTTAACATAAGCCCTTGCTTTTATTTCTTAAATACCACTATAATATATGAATATATAAAAATAATTGTATATTCATATATGTAAATATATGAATATATACAAATATTGTGCCCCTATGAAAACCCTTTTTTTGATGAAGAAGTTATGTTTAAATGCTGAAGTATGGTAAAAGTTCCTAAACAAAAATGAGTGTTCATGAAATACTTTCATTTTACGTCAAGTGTAACCAGATGTAGAACTACATTATGCTAACTGCTGCACCTTTTGAAAACTTTACCTCCAACTGCTCAAAAATACTTTGAGTGTCACTGGAAGAGCAACTGAACCAACATTACAGTCTGCACAGGTTTACACTTGTCTATGCTATTTGTTGCCATTCTCCATCATAATCTGTAGAGCATCTACACAGTATTCAAGGTAAAAGTCTCCTCTGGTTTTGAAGCCACAATTATTCTATTGTGTTGTTCCAGTGAGCTAATTTGGGGTTTGGTTGGTGATTTTTTTTTTTATTTGGAGGAAAAAGTTTTCATTACAACTAACTCCACTCCTGTTAGTCTTGCAGACTACCCCTAACGTGTGCAAAGGGATATTTGGTGCTCAGATTTGTGTTAATACAGTGAAACAAGATCACTGTAACATTATGTGTGGTGGAAGGGGGAAGAATCCACAGCAAAGCCATTTTACTTCAATTCTATGTCCAAGGCAAACTTTCCAAATCTGCACTCCACTTCAGAGGTCCATGAACAGGTATGTGGTGCATGACCTAAATCAGCGTGGTGTAGGCAGTGGCAGCTCCCATCTGTCTCTCTAAGGTTGTTTCTGAGCCCTGCAGCTCTGGTCCTTCACAGTGTTCAAGCTTGCACCTCCAAACAGTGGCCACCTGCATGCGGGGATTGAGCTGAGCCATGGAGCAAGTGTCTCTTCAGGGCAGCTCCAGGGCAATTGTTTTTTCAGTAATTAACAGCCATCAGCTGTTGCTGGCAAATTGTTATGTGCATGGCAGCTCCTGGTCCCCCAGGCAGCTCTGTTGTAGCTCAGTAACCCAGCCCGGGACACGGCAACAGGCTGTTTGAATTGTAGGGTTGCTACGGTGCCATAGCAGGGGGGCTGGCAAACGGGGTCAAGGTGGAGTCCAAATTTGTGGGACTGCGTGAAGCTAGTGGTGAGGTTTTACATTGGAGGTGTTATTGCAGGAGATGTTATGGGTCCTCTTTTGATTTGGTTTGTTCAGGCATCATCGGTCAGGTACAAGGAGACTCTGCAAGCAGCTACATACAACAAAGAAGAACAAGGCAAACATTTTATTGGCTAACACCTGTGAGAAGCAGGTAGACTGTAACGAGCTATCAAGCTGAGCACTGGAGTGCTGACCACCCTGGGCAGGCAGGATGGACAGGCAGGTACCTGGATCCCTGAGCTGTTAACTGTCCTGTCTCACCACCTGGCCGTCTGAATCAAGGGTATGCAGCTGTGTCGTACCACAGCTGGGTCTTGCATCCTTGGCACCTCCCTGGGGTGGGAGAAGCTTATAGGAGAATGACAGCGAGACACTATTCCTGAGCTCCTGTGACTGAGAGAAGTAAAAAAATGTACTAGTGTTTGTGTGGGTCATGGAGTGTTGGAAAGCACAGTCAGTACTGCCTCTGCTGCAGGTCCCTCTTGTAGCTGCTGGTGCTTGCTGGCATCTAAGCAACTTATTTTGAACTAAGTATTTTACGAGTTATAACTAGAATTTTGTTGTTGTTGTTGTTCTAGCAAGTTTCCTGTACAGAAAATCTTGAAGAGAAAGCAACCCTAAGCTCTGCAGGAGTTGGTAAATACTGTGCAGCTCCACTTGTTGAAAGGATGACTGTGTTGAATTTTCCTGTTTACTTAAAGAGGTTTGCTAAAGAATTTCTGGACTCTGCACTTAATCAGACAAGGTTTCTTTTGAGTAAAGACTGAGTTAGGATTTATGGATTGTGTGTTCACAGGGGAAACAAATGGCAGAGAACCCATCAGCTACTGGTTGCTTTTGCAACCCATGAATATAAGCCAACCCTAGAGAAGACAAATGTCACCTCTGCGTAGACAGGAGGCATGAAAGAAAGATAATTTATTTTGTGACAATATGATGTGATTTATTTTGCATTCACATTCTGGAAAATTACAAATATATGTATATCAGTTGCATTCTACATATTATATGTATATGCTTTTTGATACAAAAGAAACTAAGTTCAAGTAACTGTCTGCTGCGCTCAGCTTCTGGTGCTACTTTTTTTTCCAACTATTATGGTTATTTGAAGGCAATGATTTTATTGATGTATGTCTGTGGATGTCTGCTGGAAGAAATCGTGCACAATGAGTTTGCACAATGAGTTGCTGCACACCAATACTGATATGTATGCTGAGAGATGATAACACAGAGGTAAATTTGCTACAGTAGTACTGCCCAGAGGCTTTCTTTAGCAGCCTTCTAGAAATGCAATAATGATTATTACTACCTCCTAGAAACATCCAAATTATCTGACATATATGTATCAGACAGAGGCTTTTCGTTATTTTTGAAAGCAATGGAAGTACATTTCAGAGCTCTGAAAGCATAATACCTCATGGAACCAAAATAACAAAGGGAACAATAAAAATTATTAATGGAGGTGTTTGTCCACACTAGGAATTCACCAACGTGCACATCTGTCTTTTGCTGAAAATGTCCTGTGGCTACTCCTGGTGAGAAGGCCTTGTCCCTCACGCTCTGCCATAAGCAAACTAAATCTTGCCTGAAATTCTTCAGAAAAAGAAATTCTTCAGAAAAGGAGCTCTCTAGTGTCATCTCTTGGTGAAGTGTGGGAAAAGCCACTGAGCACTTCCAAGGTTCATTGCACTTTTGTTTAATATACAAGTAATAAAATGGTACCTTTTCATCTGAAGTCACATGTTACTGTGGGGTTATCTGGCAATTCATATGCTGCATACTTCTATAGCAATAAAGGTGTAAGTTTATGTTTCCCTTATTTCAGCTCTTCAGAAGTATCAAAACAGAGCTCACACACCGTAACTTGGTCTGGATTTCCCAGTTTGACAGCCAGCTGTGCCAGGGGTGCAGACAACACAGCTGGCCTTGCCCAGGGGTGATGCTGTGCACCAGGATGGAGGTGCCCAGCAGAGCCCCTGCTTGGGACAGGAAACTGAAGCCCCCAGGGTTCTGTCCACCTCAGGAGGCAGTTTGGGTGGGGAGCCCACTCCCGCTAACTACACCAGGTCCACTACACAGCTTCAGCCGCCATTTTATCATGGATGACCGCTTTTTTCGACCATATTGTGTCCTGTATGATTTCATGCTGCCCTGTAACTGCCTGCAGGACCAGCCACCCCACCAGTGTACCCAGAAGCCGGTGGGGAAGGGAAGCCCCCACGCTGCTGCAGGCAGCATCATGCTCCACATGCTTTCCTAGGGCATCATCCTTCTACCCAAGAGGGAAAAATGCTGGGACATTTTTAAGCCAAACGACAGCATCAGATGTCCCAAGACCTGTTTCCTCTTTTTACATGATGAACATAACTATGGTGTTAGGGATGCCAGGAAGGTTTTTGGGGTGACAAATGTCTGTGAGCTTTGTCATACATTGTATAGCCATAGCCAGGCCTGTAGATACTATTACTGGCTCTTGCTTGCCTCATAACCATGCAGGTGACAAGGGTAAGGTGCACCAGCTGCAGGCTCCTGTCCAGGTCTGGGGAACACTTACAGATTTCACAGAATGCTTATTGTTTTCTGTGAAAAGTGCAAGGCCTGTGCAGGGAAAGGTCACAAATGTAAAGCCTGGAAGTGCAGGCTGCACTGTGAACAAATCTGTAACATAAACCAGCACCAGTGTTTTGTGTTCGTGATCAAAACTCCAGAAGCAGGGCAGAGCTGTACTATCAATGACCTGGGATGTATGCCGGAAAGCAGGACATATACCCCAAACTACATTTTTGCCATGGAGTTAGGACTGGGTGCCCTTTGGGATGCAGAAGAAGGGGCAAAGAGGGAAAGATCTGAACAGGAATGGGAGTTTAAAGAGAACACACGTCTTGTAGACTTAATTCAGCTGTCTACGGACACGAAGTTTCAGAGCTATGCTTTCCTAGCAGGTAACACCAAAAGTTACGGTGGCTACTTCATTGCTAGTCAGCTTCTGAAGGAAAAAAATGGATGCGTAATTTACCCTCCAAGCTGGTGAACCCATGTGCATAGAAGTCACTGGTCTAATTATACATTTTACTGACTCTCTAAATTTTTCACTCCAGCGTTCCCCAAGCTTTGAGTATCATGGTCTGCCCATTTTTTCAGCACTGCTCAAAATAAAAGTTATGTGTGGCCTCTTCTACTACCAGAGCATTATGGGGTGGATGACATGATGCTTGAACAGCCAAAGCTGTTCTCAACATGGCACACAGCTAGTCAGGAGATTTCTGGCTTGCAAAAAGAATTGAGTTACTATTGCCAGCATGATGTAAAAATTTTGAGGGAGGTCTGCAGATCGTACAGGAATGAGATTATGGTGATGAGCCATCTTACGCTCTGAGAAAGAAAGCAAGGGAAAGGTGGAAGTTTATCATTGTAGAGATCCCTTTCCTAATACCACGCTACCCTTTCCTTGCACATCCACGTACCAGTTTATGTGCATCAAACCTAACATTGCAGCACTCCTCCCTCCAGGTGGCATTTTGTCTGCATTACAAAACAGCCCTCAATGACGAGGTAAGTTACTATGATTTTACTAGCCTCTATCCCTTCATCAACAAAAAAAACCCATACCCTTTTGTGGACGCCAAAGTTGTTTTTGAGAATTTTGACACCCTGATGACCTGTTTGGGTATTGTCAAAGCAAAGATCTACCTGCCTCACGGGCTCTTTTTCCCCTTAGAGTCAATGGTAAGCTATCCTTTCCCTTAGGCTACTCTTATGCTGAAACCTTCCAGGCCTCCAGCACCCAGTGATGAAGAAAGAGCCCATGTGGACACCTGGTGTTCCTGAGAACTCAACAAGGCTTTGCGGGAGGGCTACAGGCAAGTTTTTGCAAGGTTTTGCATCGAGGGGTAGCAGCCTCTTCTCAAATTGGGTAAAACTGCACCTCCAGCAGAAGCAGGAAGCCTCAGCCTACCCAGGCTGGTGCACAGATGACAACAAAAAAAAAAGCTAAATATGTTGAAAATTACAGACAGAAAGAAGATGACTTTTTGTGGGCTGAACATATTAAGAAAACCCCTGCTAAATGCCAAATTACAAAACTGTTTTTAAATTCTCTGTGGGGGAAATTTGGACAGGGATCCAAGCTCCCCAACACCACCATTGTAAAAGAACCAGATGAGTTGCATGTTTACCTCTTTTCTCTGGCTTATGATGTGTGCTCATGTCATTTTTTTGATGAGGGAATGATCCTTCACATGGCTGCTGATCATATGAATGAGCTGCATGTGCTCTCTCACACAGCATCCATTCTCAAAATCAGGCTGCAGTGGTTTTGCTGGTGTTTGCTCATCACCATGTGGCCCACATACAGGGCCACAAGATTCGTATCATGAAGTTGAAGGTGTTCTTAGCATATTTGCAGTTAAAAGTGTTGTTATTTACATATCCAATAACAAAAAAGTCTGGCAGCTGTCCCAGAAACAAATTTTCCTGGCTGCTGACATGACTGCTGGATGGTGTGGTGGGCATTTTGTGCCCACCTGGTCCATAGCCCACTGTCAATGGACAAAGGGAGCTCCTCCACCACCACCCAGCCTCTCTATCTGACACTTACCTTGAGATACAGTTTGCGATTCATGGGCCCATTGGCTGGTTTGTCTGGTTCATGTGGTCCTTTTTGGGAATACCTTAGGGTCTTTTTCTTATTCAAAGAAATAGTTCACTATTGGGTCCACACTCAACCGGTATTGTTAAGTCGCATAACCCAACTCACAGCTTTCTCCGAAATCTCGTTTCAGATTCTGTTTGTAGGAAGTGGGTGGGATATAAGCTGATGAGATTCAACCGCAGCATTGGTCAGCTCCAGTCCCAAGGCTCTGTGAGCACACAAGACCAGCAAATTAATTTTTCATAATTTCTTTTACAAGGATGTTAGTGGAGACTAGATCCTATGTGGACTTTGAGTTTATAATACAGGGAAATTTTTGAGAGAGCTATTATAAAGGGCCTGAGCCAAAGCCTGCTTAGCTAACAAGAGTCTTTCCTTGCATTTCAGAGATTTAAAAAACAGCATCCTCACACACATCCTAAGCAACCCTGATACTATGAATCATATACTTTTCATGTATCGCTAACATCTGTCTCTTTTCATACTGAGGAACTTGGCCAACAAAGCACAAATAGGATCTTTACTAGTTAAGATATAGGAAGTCATCCACAGCGGCGTAAAAAAAGAAAAAAAAAATCTGCCATGTAGCCCAAAAGCTTGGACATGGACACATTTTGTAGTAGTCATCTGCTAAGATTTCTCAAAGAACTACATATAACTTAGGTTTCCCAAACGTTATCTACCTAATCATTGTGAACTAAAGGGAAAGCAAAATTCGGACCTTTGGTATCCTATCTTTGTTCTTTTCCATTTTATTTAAATAGCACGTGGAATTTCTCTATCTTGTTTTTTGAGCTTCTTTATATCTTGCTCTATAAATCATTCTTAAGACCAACCTCCACCTGGTTTCGTCTTCCTTCCTACCTACCTGTTTTCTCTGTGTGACTTGAGTATGCATTCTCCTTTGCAGCTAATGAACATGGATATATTTTTGGTGCGAAGTCTGCATTGTATTGTTATCAATAATCCAATATCATGGATTTAATCTCAGATAAAAAAAACTCCTCTTCGGCAGTAGAATGTAACAGTGTCAGCTTTGCTTTCTGTACATGACACGTGCTTTCCTGTAATCCCAAACAGTAAGAGAGTGGAAGAAAACTCCAACTTAGATAACCTGTATTTTAGGACTATTGGTTATAAATACAGCTCTCTGACTGTGATCGTGTCACTCTCAGTTATGTACTACATGTAGCTAAGGTCTTTGATCCTGTATTTAGATCGCTATCTCTTCTGCTCAAGGTTATTTTTTTCACCTCATGTTTGTGCATAGTTCACATGAGGCCAGAGTTACCAGGTGGGAAACTGTACACGGTGAAAAGGTGCCAGCACTGTTTGGAAATATGGGTTGAGAAAGGAGGATTTCAGGTTAGTGGGGGAGATAAAGAGACTGAAATGTTTTCTGTAATTTTTATTTTTGTTAAGAATATTATAATCTTTTCACATTGTCATTTAAGAAGTGATGACGAAGAAAGTGAGCTGAAACCCTTAAAATGGACAAACCATCTCCTTTTTTTTTTTTTTTTTTTTTTTTTTTTGCCTTGACCTGGAGCATTTAGTTTAATTTTCGTGTTATTAAGAACAAAATCTTAATTAAAATGAGCAGTCTGTTGTGAGGGGGGAGTTTGGTTTACAGCTATATCCTGCATACAGATGAGTAATTAGACTGCACTAGATACGGTGGTTTGCCTTTACCACTGTGAGATGGCTTACTTTCATTAGATAAGTATGCAAACAGAGCACAGCAGAGCCTTAACATTAAGGTTGTCACTAGCAGCTCAAGATGTTTTAAGTTACATCAAAGGAAAGATCTCCCACAGTGAGATCATGAATTTCGCAGTCCAACTTTGTTATTGCACAGTTGTGGGGGGGGGAAATCATTAAAGTTGCGTTAGAAGAAAGTAACAACACAAAATTTCATTATTTCTCCTCTAGTCTGACCCTCTCCCAGGAAAAAGAGCTAAACAGCAACAAATGTTCTTTGAAAAGAGTATGTTTCATTCAGCAATAATGTGTCAACGGCAGGATATAAGAGAATTAAAATTGAGGCGTGGAAAAGGAGGCTTGTTGGACAGGGGGACCCATGCTGAGTGTGTATGGACTGGAATGGCACCGTCCCTGTCACTTGTGGTACATAACCAGCTTGGAGGAGTATAGAAATAAAACCTGCCTCTTTTTGTCACTGCAGAGCTGAGACATGGGGAAGTTGTAGGTTTGTCAGAGTCACAAAAAACTGGACAGTCACCAGTTCTGGTCTGGGCCCAGAAACACAACTTTCAGGTATATTTGGGCTGTTTTATCATGAGAATCAGGCAGGTCTGGTGTGGCGCCTGCCCCCAAGTCCTTTGAATCATTGGAAACAAGGAGGCAGGAACACAGCTGTCTCCATAAGCGGTCATTGCTGTGTGAAGAGAGCAGATGAAACTCACACAAAAGTGAGAAAGAACAAAGGAAGATATATGTGAGCAGAAAGGAGAAGGAGGGAGGTAAGAGCCAAAATGCAGGGATAAGGGTCCTGAATCAGCAAAGCGGCTAAGGAAAAAGGCACCTCCTTCTAAAGGTAGTAACTCTTGTACCTATCTCACAAAATACATGGTAAACAATCCCAATGCAAAAATCCCAATAATTTTACAGAAGACATTCACAGCCTTCAATAAAGCACATGCCAGCTGCCTTGCAGTCTACAGCCTCCTCCTTTTGGTGGGAGGTGCGGTATTCGGCGTGCCTGCAGGGCAGTTTGAACTGGAGGTGAAAGGGAGCATCTGGATGTAGGTCGGTGTGGACTGCAGCTGTGAATTCCTGCAGGTTAGCTCAGGACACTGGGTGTGTTTATCTTCCCAGCTCCGCACTTTTATTACTAGAAATGCTGCCAAACCCAAAGCAACATGCTAATAGCACAGTTTCTCTTACTCGTAGTTAATAATGGACTTACAGAAATGAGTTATTATGATAATCATAAAAGTATTAAAAAGAGGTTTCTATTGACAGCTGTATTCATGGTGAAATGACAGTCCTCTGAATTCCCTTCTCTTCCCTTCCCACTGATTTAGCCCACCTGCTCACATTGGTGGCTTCTGGGATTTGCACTCACACCTGTTTTTTGTATACTTTGATTCAAGGAGCTGCCTTACAAAAAGAAGCAACTAGAGAGACTCATCTTAGTGCATACTTGTATGGCACTTTGAACTATGTTGAGTTCAAGGCCGGTTTTTAATGAAAGGAAAGTAATACTCATGGACATCTCTGCAACAACCAGAGGATAGTCTATTTTCTTTTTGGTAAAAACCAAATGAGCAAGTGACCTTTGTGATATGACTTTGAGGATCCAAATCCAGCCCCCACGAGGAAGATATTCAAAAGTTCCTCACCCGCTGCTAATCATCCCATGTCCATAGCACACCCCTCTCTGCAATTGTGCAAAGAGTAACATAGAAACCAATGCACTTTCTTTATGTTTAAAAAAAAATATGCAAATCTCTGCTTTTTCAGCAAGTGAATTGTGATGATTTTTGGAAGAACTGCCTCCTAAATAGTCTTTCACAGAGACTAGAAGATCATTTTGAGAGACATACTATAGCTTCATCTTTTTCCACTAGGCTTCGTAATTGCAAAATAATATCTCCTTTCCTCCAAGAATCATTAGGGCAGGTTCTCCCATTTTTTGGAGGCTGAACTTAACAATTGTACCTGTGGGTCTTAAGAACCACACCACAGACTCACAGAATAACTGAAGTTGGAAGGGCCTCCTCAGATATCTTGTCCAACCCTCCTGCTCAGAGCAGCATCAGCTAGAGTAAGTTGTTCAGGACTGTGTCCAGCTGGGTTTCAAATATCTCTGTGGATGGAGAGTCCACAATGTCTCTGGGCAGCTTGTGGCGGTGTTCGATCAGCCTCAGGGGATTACAGTGTTTTCCTGTGTTCAGATGGAATTTCATATGTTACAGTTTGTGTCCTTTGCCTCTTGCCTTTTCACTGGGCACAACTGAGAAAAGCCAGGCTCCATTCTCTTCTTTCTCTCCCACCAGGTATTTATACATATCGATAAGATCCCTCTGAGTTCTTTCTTCTCCAAGATGAACACTCTCAGGTCTCTCAGCCTCACCTCATGACACAGGTGCTACAGTCCCTTGATGATCTTCATAGCCCTTTGCTGAACTCACTCCAGGCATCTCAGAGATTTCTCCTCCAGCAGATATCTGGGTGGTTCATGTCCCCCAAGAGAACCGGGGCCTGTGAATATGGGGCTTCTTGCATGTGCCTGAAGAAGAACTCATCTACAGGTTCTTGAACAGGAGGTCTGTAGTACACACCGACTACATCACCCAGGTTGGTCTGCTTGCTTGACCTGTATACTCTTCATTGGCTCCTGACCCACCCCAAGGCACAGCTCCATGCATCCCTGCTCCTTGCTCACATAAAGGGCAGCTCCCGCTCCTCACCTTCCCAGTCTCTCTTCCCTCAAGAGCATCTATCCATCTGCTGCAGTCCTTTATATTCCTTATGCTGCATGCATTAGTGTAGAGGCCTTTCAGAGAGGTACCCAAGTGTGCTAATTATGCAGAAAGGCCATGAGAGTGCTCCCTGTAAAGCTCTTGCCCGGACACTTCCGCTTTTACATGCCTATGCTTAAGGTGATTCCAGTGTCCATTCTGTTTAAAGTCTACAACTTTGTACATTGAGATAGTGGATGTTAAATAAATTGGATTTAACAGCTGTTTTCTGGTTTGTTTAGACTACTTCCAGCTTGTAAGCATATCATCTGGATATGCATTTCTGTGGGACTCATGACAATGTCCTCCACAGCCATCTATTCCTACTATATTTTACAAAAGGTCTTGGGCATGAAGTAAACAGCAGCCTCATACATGCTACATCTTCTCTGGGTTCGGTTCATTCCTCTGAAGAAATCCCTCAAAACCTACAAACCACTCAGAACATGCCACAGCATTAGGTCTGAACAATGACTGACCATCGCCTCTGTGCTCCAGCCACTCATTTCCACCTGTCCTGTCAGTGTCAGTGTGAGCCAGAGCTGGGAACTCATTCAGCTGTAAAATTACTCAGGGATAAAGGTTATTCTGAGTGGGATCCATTCCCTAACCTGTCCCAGGGAAGAGCTGCACGCCTGCTGGTGCTGGCACCACTGCAGGGAGCACAGATCAGTGGTGGTGGCAGCTTATGCTCACATGGCCACTGGAAAGCCATTTGTGAAACCAGACCATCATACCTGGCGGCAGAGCTGCTTCACTAGTCATTTTTAAGCTGGCTCAGCTCACTAATTAGTTTCTGGTTTGCATTAATAGGTGTGCTGGCACGCTGGAGAGGGTGATGGGGGACAGGGACGGCCAGAGACATGGGAAGCAGCAACACCTCAACATGCCTCTGCAACCAGACACATTGCCAAAAAAAATCTTCCCAAATCTTGGCTAAAGAGCAGATTTTTTTCACAGCTTGCAATTCAATTCCCAAATGCTTAAGTGTTGTCAGTCCCCAAAAGAGTATCCATATTTGTCTTTTACATCTTAAAATTTTTTTTATATCTTATTCCTCATAGAAGGGGATTTTTTCTCTGCTTGGAATGCAAATGCTCTCCTTTACTCATTCAAAGCTGAACAATGGTATTTTACAACTTCTGCTCAAAAGTTTTAAACAGCTCAGAGTAGAAAGCTTTCATTTCTGACAGTTTTTTACAAGAGCTGGTGCATTTGTACTGTGCCCAGTGTGCACAAATTTTATTCATATGTAATTCCCTAATTGTGTTTCCAGAACCAGGAGAAATAGAAATGTAGTTTTCAATAACTCCCTAATTTGCCACTTGGTTGTGACGTCAAAATCTAGAGTATTAGGTGGCGTTTTAGCCATGAGACTGTACTGAGGGCTTTACCTCTTCACTCTACTTTTATAATTCACTCAATAAATTGAAAAGTTTTATACAATTGACTGTAATGATGGCAAGACGCTCTGCTGGGAGTAGGTATTAAAAAAAAGCTAAATAACTTGCTGGTTTTAATGCATTTTATGTTTTCATTAGTTTGACATGATAGGGATGTAATTTCTAGCTGTCGTGTATTTAAATGGCATGATTTGATCTCCTTCCACTGTGCATGGATGGCTTGCAAACAACTGTCCATAACCCTGCTCTCAAAGTTGGCCTTACATGAAAACAGGATTTTAGACAACACTGGCTCATGGGAACGTAACAGTTACTGGATGATGGCAGTCTTCTGCAGGTATCTTTTAGCCAGTAAAGACAGATGCTGCTCTGGTCTTCTGCGATGAACTAAAGTATTGACTAGTGGCGTGATTTGGGGGAGTGAAATACTATTAAAAAGCTGAATTTTTAATACAATCTTATGGCCCCTCCCAATCTAAGATCTATATAGGACTCTTTCTGTTTATGTGCAGACATTCTACATTTAAGGATAACAAGTAATTTCAAAGCAGCTCTCTTAAAAACACTGTGGGTCTTAAGGGTCTTCTTAAAAACACTGATGTTTGTTTTCAGCTAAACAGTATAATTTACTGAACCTCATGAGTCTGAAAAATAATAACAGTTAAACCACTGTTTATTGGGAAAGAACTCTTTACATGTTGAGGTGTTTTGTACCTGAGAATTCAAAGAAAAGAGCAAAGTTTCCAACAGCCAAATCCTGTAAATATTGTAGGCGTACTTTCTTGTGAGAACATGTTCTCTGTCATGTTTTTCATTACATTGATAATTTGCAGATTGTCTTTGCTGGCCTTAGCATTTCCTGAGGAAATTATCCAGAAGAAATTCAGAAAAGGAGATTAAATGAAGCTGAAGACAAAGCAAATTGCAAAGGAAGGAGATACTGAAGAATAGGTTTAGAACAGGGAACCATATCAACTTTTGGCAATAGGCAGAGTCAAGAGTTAGCAATAAAGGGAAGCAGCATTCCTGTTTTTCAGTAAGTATGATCAGTACCTGTACAATTCAGGAAAGTGGATTGCAAGCAGACAGGATGGAGTCAACTAAAAAGGTGGAAAATCTTGAAAAAATACAAGTATTGGATACTCTCTCCCTCTAAAATGTAGCTGTCTTCATTAAGCAAATAACATACTGTAAAGGAAGAATAGTCTGCAATGTTTCCAAAGTGAGGTGTCTTACAATAAACTAGCTGATGAGCTTAAAAATAATAAACCTACTTACACATAGTGCCTGATACTAACAGAAACATTACACAACATACATAACATGCCTAAGATTTGCTTACCTGGTTCAGCTATTGAACGTGGACAGCAGTCTCTTACACTACTTGATTTCAAACAACTAAAAGGTGGCATTTTGCGAGCATCATAAATTTGGAAAAATATTGCTAGCTACCTTTCCGCACCAGCAAGCATCAGTCCTCATGACAAAATCCTTATGCTAGATGCTGTTAGAGAAGAGCTTGTTGTAGAAAGGACAGCAATAAAAGTTACTTTGTAGTATCTCATGGTTGCCATGATAAATAATGGCAATTATGCTCCAAGTACTAGGTACAAGATCGCTGCCTTCTAGGCAATGCCAGAGAAAGGAAAAACTTTGATCAGAAGGCACCTATGGAAGTCACCTAATGCAGCCGTCTGCTCCAGACAGGGCTAACTGCAAAGCTAGGCCAAGTTGACAAATTTTGAAGATCTGAAAGGATGGGCACTGCACAGTATCTCTGAGCATCTGTCCCAGAGTTGCACCCCTCCCATGCTTCCTTATTGCAACTTTTACCTATCGGGGTTTTTTTTCTTTCTATTTCATTTCTGAGAAAAGTTTGGCTCTTTCTTTTACTTAAGTTCCCTCCAGGTGGTGGGAGCCTGCTTTAGTTTCCCCACCTCGTCCTGCTCTCACTGGGCTGAGCACGCACCCCTCCTCTACCTTTTTCTCATACATCACATGCTCCACCTGCAGCTAGTTGAGGCATCCTTACCTATACTCATTCAACTTTATTGACATCTCTTTTGTCACGGGGAGCTAAAATTGGACACTTTATTGCTGTTAAACTTGAAACTTTGCTGGTTTCAAATGACAATGCAGCAGCAATAAAGAAAGAAGTTGGCTTTGCAAAGAGGTTTGGGTAAGAGACAGGAAAAGCTGAGAGGAGATAGTGGCAGGTGGAAAAAAGAAAGCGAGTGAGAATGAGAGGTAGGGAGTAGCGCTTCTGTCTTAGAAATAAAAAACCCTACCCAGAATGTAGGTATGAACTGTTTCTTCTGTGGGTCTATGATCAACAAGTACACAGACGCCAAAAGCTGAATTTCTGCCCTTTTTCCCACCCCAGCTGCCCATTTCTAACTGCTCCTTCACTTGGGTCCAGGAGCTGAGCAGCTGCAAGGTGAACCGGATCAGCAGAAAAAGGAGAAAAAAAATATTTACCTTCTCTGATTCACACTGTGGCCATTTGAACATGAGTGCTGGATTAAATGGGAAGGAAGGGAAAAAGGGGCTGGGAAAGACACAGAGCAGTGACTGTGAGCTGGGAGGTACGCACATAATCGCTTGCGTAGTGACTTAAGGTGACTGAAGAACTATAGCATTATTCCAGAAGCTAAATCACTTCTGCGCAATCTTTAATAGAAGCTAAGGAGTAAACACAATTCTGCTTCTCCTTCAAGGTCAGATTATTAAAGGCTTTGAACGATACACGTCCCTGAAAAAGGGGCTGGGTCTGGACAGAATAACTAGTTCTGGCTACATGCAGCAAGGAAAATATAAAAACAGTGCTCAACAGCTGCATTTTTAGAGGAGAAACCTCTGAAGTTGTACTCTTAGTTGCTTTTGGTGTGCTTCACGCAAATGAACGTATGCAATGATTGGGATGTGACAGTAAAGGCAATATGTATCAGGAGCATGGGACATCCTATTTATGAGACCTAGCATGGATCAGGTGGATAGAAACAGTGAGCATAGATGGACATGGATGCTAGATGGGATTGTCATATGGGAAGAGGGAGCTGGGGAGGCAGCTCTTAACGAGTCAGCTGGGAAAATGAAGCATTAGCTGTCAAGATAGCGTGAGGTCTGCTGCAGGTATATGGCTAGAGGCTCACATTTTTTCTTACTCCAGAGAACAAATGATCAGCCACAGAAGTGAATTCAATTGCTGACACAACGAACTGGAGACCAGGTTCAACTTAAACTTTGCAGGTGAAATACCTCTGAAGAGCCTTTCATGTTTTCCTGCTTTGGAGGCAACAAGGTGGGAAGGAAAGAGGAAGACGGACATTATTCCTCTCAAAGACAACACTGTTGTTTTAGTTAGAGTATGTTATAGGAGTTCGCATGATAGTAGACTGTGGTTCGGGTTCATCTGTTAATATCAATAAGCAAACTCAATCCTTACAGGGTTTATATCCTCCTCCTATGGAAGCCTGTTTATGCAAAGTGTCTTGGAAATACAGGACAGGATTTCACTGCGGATTTCCCTTTTCTCAGCCTACTCATTTCCAGGCTAAGTTTCTCCCTGGCTACTTTGAATACTTGTTTTCTTGTGCTGCCGTTGCTGATAATTTTAACAGTTCTTTTTTCCCGCCTTGGTGTTCATTTGTTGATGTGTTTGTAGACAATAGCCATATTGCCTCTCAGCTTTCACCTTGCCAAGTGCAATGTGTCCAGCACTTTCAGTTGCTTCCTGTACAACAGGCTGTTGATTTACCTGTTTACTTAACAGCGCTTTTGTGCATCTGGTACAGGCTCAAAGGATCCTTGACCAGGAAAATGTAAGTTGTGCATGGCATCATTGCCTTCGAGTATAGATATTAACACTGCTCCATCCCTGCAGAAGAGCCCTTTCCTGATGCCTCCTGCAGTCTTATCTGTCTGCACTATGGCTGTGTCACCAAGCCGTGACTGTAATCAGCTGTACTGCAGATTTATTCTCTCCCCTCCTGTGAAGCCATAAATGTTCTCTGCGAAGTATTTATATTCCGCTCTGTAGTCCTGTTGGTTCCTAGGAACTTGAGTCAGTTCAGTACAACATACATTCCCTGCCTGTTCTGTTCCTTACTTGGAAGACATTTGATACTGTTTGCATTTACTTTTCATTCCTCTTAAGTCCCAAGTTCAAGGTGGAGCTGTTGTTTGACTCACCCAGACTTTGCTTTTGGTTAAGCTGTTTTCCAAAGAAAAAGTTCTTTTTCCTTTATTCCCCATTTTTTTTCCAATTTTCTGTTAACTTGCTCATTTTTTTCGTGTTCCTTCCCTTCCTTGTGTTTTCAATCAAAGGCAGTGGATTTCTTAGCTTCTTTTTGAGTGTCATCATATCATCCACCAGGTCAACATCAAATACCTTAATGATCTGTCCAAAACAAAAATCTGTATTACACCCTATGTTCTCACTAGCACTGATTTTGTCTCCAGCATCACCATCGGCTCTGGTTCTACTCCGTTTCTAGTACCAGTCCCATCAGCTGTACTATTTAAAATCTCCCTAAACTTTACATCCCAAGGAACAAAAGTGACCTTTGCTACCTTTTTCCACTGTGGCTGTAGATCCCAGCAAGGGGTAAGCAGGACAGTGATGGACCATGAACACAGTCTCTACCTCCTCTATGAAGCCATCAAAACCAAACTGATAGCAACTGGAGCTGTTGATGCATTTGGACCTCCATGCCCTTGCAGACTAGGTTATATCTTAGGTATGTGTAGATCAGTCTGTATCATCTCCTTGACCAGAAATAGCGTTCACCCTGCTTCTCTGCATGTGATGGAAGGCCTCAGCCAGTGACTTCAAGAGAGGCCCGTTCCTTTCCTGCAGACCATTGGTGACCATCCTAACAGATGCCTCTTCTGAGGTGGAAAGTGCCCATTAGTCTTCTCTAAGTGTAAGGATGGTGATCTACAAAGAAGGCAGAGTTTGAACATGCAAATTCCGTGGGGCTGGAGATGTTCCTGCATCATATATGGGAGGGCTTCTTCAAATCATGACAAGCAGTGCCAGTACAGTATTCCATATCAGCCTGCAAGATGTTTTACGCTACCATTAAACAATACAGCCAGCTAATTACATATGATAGCACTCCTCTTTAACTAACTTGTGATTGTATACTAATTTATGATTAGAAGTGTGCTAAAATCCTTATGTCTGTAATGGTGGATTACGAAATTTTCTGTAAGATGAACACTTCAGTTAGCACACCATCTATGCTTTCAGCGCATGAACAAAAGGGAATTTGTCTCCCATACAGAGGATCCTTATTCAGCAGGGTCAAAGTTATCCATGTTTGCTAAGCAGTGCTGTAAAATTGTTTCCTGCTCAGAAGACATGCAGATACAACTGTCCTTGAGGCACCATTGTGTCTCAAACAGTTTGTAAGGACCAAAATGGAAAGGACCGCCCTACATACCCTGTAATTCAGACCACACAGTCAGACAGTAACCCTGTTTTACCTATGGCTCTAATTCTTATGCCTAGGTAAGCAAATGGCAAAACTCTTTGTTTGGTGATTTGTTTTGTGTTTTAAGAGCTTTCTATTTCACTGTACACATAACAATTTTTAACCCTTAATTCTACAGAAAGAACCATAATGTCTGGTTCGATAGGAATGCATATGCCGTTCATAGATTTCCCAGGCACTGGACATCATGTAAGATGTGGTATTTTTAAAGGCGTGATTATGAGACAAGTACAGCATACCTGTATTTTCACTGGTAGAGCCTTCCCTTATAACTTCTTGCAGTCAGAAGAACAACATCTACTGATAACATTTTTTGACACAGGGAGCTAGCATTCTGTTTTTGGCAGGAAGAAATCAAAAGGGAAGCCACCGCATCTGCTGAGAATCTTTCATGTTTATTTCAATTTTTTTAAAAAATATACAAGTTCTGATAGATTTATTAACAGTCTGATAGGCCAAAGGTAATTCCACATTCATTAGGGAACTGTTCCATTTTGTGTATGATTTTTTCTGACCAGTCAGTTCCCAACATCACTCTAAACTGTTGAATTGTTACCTCAATTACTGTATTTCATTCTTTTAGTAGATAAATAAATCAATAAAGTTTGGAAAGAATACCTGGAAAACATGAATGTATGAGTTACCAATAAGCAAATTTAAATATTTTTTTAAATATTATTTATTAAAACTCAAAATTTTCTCAGTAATTTTAAAACTTAGTGTCTAACTTGTCCTTATTTTAAGTATTAGTATTTATTCCTTGTTTGTTCTACCCACTTCTGGGGTAGACTATTCTCAAACATTCAAGAAAATTTCTCAATAAAAATCCTGTAGCTTACTATTTTCAATCATATTATTTCATCCCTGCTCCTTTCAACTATTTCTAGAATAAATTGAACTCAGTTTCCTTTATGAAATTCAATCATTCATTCACAAATACCAGCTAGACCTTGTAACACCACAATGTCTTCAAAGACAAAGAGTAGCCCTGGCTGTGTTTGCACATCTAGGTTGCACAGGTATCATCAAATTCACAGATTGGGAACTGGTCTGTGAAATACAGTTTTGATGTTTGGGTCTGTACTGGGTCCAGTCTTATTCAACATATTCATCAATGACCTGGATGAGGGGACAGAGTGTACCATCAGCAAATTTGCTGATGACACAGAACTGGGAGGAGTGGCTGACATTCCAGAAGGCTGCGCCGCCATTCGGCAAGACCTGGACAGGCTAGAGGGTTGGGCAGGGAGGAACCTAATGAAGTTCAACAAAGGCAAGTGTAGGGTCCTGCACCTAGAGAGGAATAACCTCATGCACCCATACAGGTTAGGGGCTGACCTGCTGGAAAGCAGCTCTGTGGAAAGAGACCTGGGAGTCCTGGTGGACAACAAGTTGACTATGAGCCAGCAATGTGCCCTTGTGGCCAAGAGGCCAATGGTATCCTGGGGAGCATTAAAAAGAGCATGGCCAGCAGGTCAAGGAAGGTCATCCTTCCCTCTACTCTGACCTGGTGAGGCCACATCTGGAGTACTGTGTCCAGTTCTGGGCTCTCCAGTTCAAGAAAGACAGGGAACTACTGGAGAGAGTCCAGCAGTGGGCTACCAAGATGATCAAGGGACTGAAGCACCTCTCTTATGAGGAAAGGATGGAAAAACTGTATCTGTTTAGCCTGGAGAAGACTGAGATGGGATCTTATCTATGTTTATAAATATCTAAAGGGTGGGTGTCAAGAGGATGAGGCCAGACTCTTTTCAATGTTGCCCAGTGACAGACCAAGGGACAACAGGCACAAACTGGAACACAGGAAATTCCATCTCAACATGAGGAAAAACTTCTTAACTTTGAGGGCAACGGAGCACTGGAACAGGCTGCCCAGGGAGGTTGTGGAGTCTTCTTCTCTGGAGACATTCAAAACCTGCTTGCATGCAGTCCTGTGCAACCTGCTCTAGGTGAACCTGCTCTGGCAGGGGGGTTGGACTAGATGATCTCCAAAGGCCCCTTTCAACCCCTACCACTCGGTGATTCTATGATTCTGTGATTGTTTCTACTGTCATTCACTCTTAAACTGCCTATGTTCTCAAAACCATTGTAATTAATTCAGATATGATATTGAGAAAAGACCATATCTGCAGAGCTTAAAATAATTTCTTATGCCCTCAAGTGCAAGTTGAATTGTAAAGAGAGGCCCCATGGTAAAACTGCACTGAATTATTGACAACAATGTACAATACCCTTCAGTCATTTATTACCAATAAATCATGTCAGCTAAGGGTGCTAGAACGTGAGAGAAGTTAAAAACAAAACTAGTTTAAATTCTGAGTTTTCATTTAATTAAAAATAATACATTTCAGACTAGAGCAAAACAGACAATCTTGAAATTTCTGGTAGAATATCACTTTTTGGTAGCAGCAGCCCATGTGACCTGTAATATGACATTATCTTGTGTCATGTGCTATTATATGCTATGCAGCTGGTCCTGCTACATCCCATGTATTTCCATTAAAATGTCTATTTTTTTAATTTTCTGATTTTAAAGTTTTTCATTTTATTAGTATTTTTAAAAATATGTTTGTGTTTCGTAGCTTTCATAAAAATGTGTATGATATCACTGATTTATTTTTGAGCCGCATAATTCTAGCAACTGGTTTATGAGAAAACTGCCTTCCAGGTTTCAACAGGATACAGGATAAGCAATGACCTTTCCAAGTGAAATGCAAATTGCAAAACAACTGCAATTGTCAAATCATCCAGTGGAACATCCATTAAGTCTATCTCCAGTCGGACTTCCTAAGAAGTGCTTTATGTGTGTCTGGACTGCTACCTTTTGACCTTGGTCCGCAGCCAGTTCTACTGGGCAACCTTTACACCGTGTTAGCTATTCCCTTTTCCCACCTGATCCTCATTAGAAGCAACTTTCTTCCTGTTTTGTAAGAGAAACAGGGAATCTGCTCATCCAGTCTAATGCAGTCCAAGAGACTCACTGCCAATAAAACAATCTAGCTGCAAAATGTTCGGAGAGTGGAAAAGGCCAAAAACAACATTACAGAAAATCTTAACTGATGGAAAATAAGAAAAATAATGGAACCCTGAAAACTAAACTGCGCTAGGGGGCTATTTCAGCTTCTCATTTTCTCATCCTTTTTCTTTATAAACCTACTATGTGAGATGCAGTAATTTGGAATCAAATGCTATTTTCAAGGATAAGATACCAATAGCCCGTTGTCATAGACTTAACTGGACTCTTGCTGAAAGCAGCTTGCGAAAATAGGAAGATCTGCAAATGTGAAACAACTGGCAGATGTATAGCTTCTCCATAAGAAGATCCCCTTTATTTCTTCATTTCCCACAGCACCACAAGGGACTAACCCCTCATTCCCTGGTCACCCCTCTATCCACAGCTTTCACGCAGTGCGGAGCAATCCTCCATTTACTGCACCTTCCAGTTGCACTTGGCAAGAAGCCTCGGTCCTGCAAGCCTGCTGCCTGCTGGGGGGCACGAGTCCTGCCCTCGCCATGCCGTGGAGCCAGCGGCTGCCACTGACAGGTCTCGCTTGCTTTTCTTGAGTTTTTTAGAGTTGCTAAGGAACTGGCTGGGATAGAAAGTCAATTTATTTTTCTGAGGCTGAACTTTATCATGCAAACCTGTTCTTCCCCCCATGTGTGGTGTAGCCTAGTCACTGGCTTTTGATTCTTCTGACAGCTATAAAGATTATATAATCTTTATAACTTCTCCTTTAAAGATTTTTCAGAATATCTCTTTTTATCTCTTTTCATATTATAGAAAGGGAACATATCTGAATTCTTAAATATAGCCAGAATATAATTTCCTGTCCAGCTTTTCCTGTAGCAATTAACTTAGCCTGCGTCACCACAGATAGGATGCTATCATGTTCCAGCTATAAAATTAAAACACACAGATCAATGAGTACATATCAATAAATAGAAAACAAGAAGTAAAAGGTGTTTTCATCAACATAAATATTTCAGTAAATATTGTGTGGTAGCAACAGGACAAGTACTACAGATGATGTGAATTACAGTAATTACCTGAACTTTAGATAACAGTCATGAATAACTCAGAATTCCTGTTTATGTGTGTGTGTGTGGTCTGAAAGATCTGAAACATCAAAAAAACAGAAGTAGGAAAAACTCTATTGTAAAGTAAAGTATGTTTAACAGACAAGGAGAGAGTGCAAATTATGCAGGAAAAATGTTATTGTAAATTCAGCTGGATCTGTTACCCTATGGAGAAAACAAATTGCAGGAAAAACATTCATTAGTATTTGAAACAATGAAGCATGAAGCAAAGGTGCTCTGGGAGACAGCCCTGCACTAGCAGGGACTTCATACTAGGCAAGACAGATGTAAATTACACATCTATTTAAACAGTTTATTTTAATGTGTTTCTGTGACATGCTTACATTTTTATAGTTTTCTGGGAGAGCAGCTGTTGCTGGTGAGTGGGCACCTCGTGACACCATCTCTGCTGTGGCTTTGAGGGGTCCCGCTGTGCCCCAACTGCCTCTCCTGCCCCCAGCCTCCACTCTCACCTTCCCTGCACAAACCCCCAGCCCCAACACACAGCTTTACCCGCCCCAGTCACTGTTTTCCTCTGTCACAACTGGGCCACCTCCTTTAAAGACCTGAATTCTGTAAAAGCAATGGCTAAACTAACAGGTTTTTGTAATCCCCTGGTCTCTGACAAACCTGTACCTGCAGACGTGCTAAGTGGCAGCTCATGATAGTGGAAAGTTGTTCTGCTTTATGCCTTCTCCAGTGGAGCAGCTTTTTTATGGGAAGAAATCTGTTTGTTGCGCTCACCAGCTGCTTTTGCAGCTGAACTTTTGCTGTATTTTGCAGCTTCAACCTTACCAAGTAGTACAGGGAGGTGTGAGCTGCACGTTGTAACACCCACCAGCCCCAGGTTAAGCAGCCGGGGAGCAACATATGAGTGGTATTCAGAGAACAGGATAGCTTTGGGGCAGTTTCACATCCAGGAAACCTGCTCCCTGAGAGACGTATGGCCTCCCACTGCCTCTTCTGGAAGCTCCTGGACACCTCTCAGGGCTGCCCTGAGTCCCAGTCCAAGTTGCTCAGCTCCTTTATGGACTGCTCAGGGCATGCAAGTACTTCAACTTCCCAGGCTCGCTGCCTAGCGTTATGGATGGAAACACCTAGTGCTTAGATATGTAAATCCTTTATTGAATCTAGCCTGATACCTGTAAGACACTGATACTCTTCAGTGCTGCCTTATCTGATGGTGGAGCTGATCATCTTGATTGCCATCACATGGGACATAAAGGACAACCAGACAATCAGGCACAGTCAAGATGGGTTTATGACAGGTAGGTCCTGCTTGACTAACCTGATCTCCTTCTGTGACAAGGTGACCTGCTTAGTGGATAAGGGAAAGTCTGTGGATGTTGTCTACCTAGACTTTCGTAAAGCATTTGACACTTTTTCCCACAACATTTTCCTGGAGAAACTGCCTGCTCATGGCTTGGATTGCTGTAGTCCTAGCTGGGTGAAAAACTGGCTGGAAGGCCAGGCCCAAAGAGTGGTGGTGAATGGAGTTAAATGCAGTTGGCAGCCGGTCACAAGTGGTGTTCCTCAGGGCTCAGTTCTGTTTGATTTCTTCATCAATGATCTGGACAAGGGGATCAAGTGCACCCTCAGTAAGGTTGCTGATGACACCAAGTTAGGCGGGAGTGTTGACCTGCTTGAGGGTAGGAAGGCTCTACAGAGGGGTCTGGACAGGCTGGATCGATGGGCCGAGGCCAATGGTATGAATTTCAACAAGGCTGAGTGCCGGGTCCTGCACGTGGGTTACAACAACCCCATGCAGCAGTACAGGCTTGGGGAAGAGTGGCTGGAAAGCTGCCTGGCAGAAAAGGATCTGAGGGTGTTGGTCAACACCAGGCTGAACAAGAGCCAGCAGTGTGGCCGGGTGGTGAAGAAGGCCAATAGCATCCTGGCCTGTGTCAGGAGTAGTGTGGCCAGCAGGACTAGGGAATTGACCGTCCTCCTGTACTTGGCACTGGTGAGGCCCTGCCTCGAACACTGTGTTCAGTTTTGGGCTCCTCACTACAAGAAAGACATTGTGGTATTGGAGCATGTCCAGAGAAGGGCAACGAAGCTGGTGAAGGGTCTAGAGAACAAGTCTTATGAGGAGCGGCTGAGGGAACTGGGGTTGTTTAGCCTGGAGAAAAGGAAGCTGAGAGGAGACCTTATTGCTCTCTACAACTAGCTGGAAGGAGGTTGTAGAGAGGTGGGGGTCGATCTCTTCTCCCAAATATCATGCAATAGGATGAGAGGAAACAGTCTCAAGTTATGCCAGGAAAGGTTTAGATTGGATATTAGGAAAAATTTCTTCACTAAAAGAGTTGTCAAGCATTGGAACAGGCTGCCCAGGGAAGTGGTTGAGTCACCATCCCTGGCACTATTTAAAAGACGTGCAGACGTGGTGCTGAGGGACATGGTTTAGTGGTAACTTGGCAGTGCTACATTAACAGCTGGACTTGATGATCTTAAAGGTCTCTTCCAGCCATAACGATTCTATGATTTTATTATCTTGACAAGACAGAGGGAAAAAGAGAGATGATATCCCCTCTCAGACAGCAGCAGTTATTATCTATGTATGCCCATTTCCCTCCCATGTCTATGTCTGTATATATGCATATGTGTGTATATGCATATGTATATATATGGATCTACCATACATACGTCTGTATGTCCATCTTGGCTCATCCTCAAGGGCTGCTGGAAGACATCTTCCAGAAAACATGCAAGCTCATACCATGGAGGATTAATGACTGGTAGGCATCCCTGTGAAAGCAGCCTGCAGCCTGCCTGCAGTACAGGCACGTGAACTAAGAGCACAAGGAAAATGAACTTGTCACACTTACAGCCATTTTTAGAGCAGTATAAGCATGACATGAAGTCATGCCTATACTGTGGGATGACAAGAGCAAAATTCATCTTCTCTATAGGGAGCCTTCATTATAAAGGAACTAAAACCCATTAAAAGTACCAATATATAGCATTCACTCCCATTTTCTAAGAAGGAAACACAGTACAGGAGAGCTCACTGTGAACAAGATTGACTGTAAACTTCCGCTCCACAAAGATAAAAATTTTATAGCTCATTACAAAATACGCATGGGCAAGATTCAGAGAAACACAGAGAAGAGCTTTTTCTTATCTTAAGGATTAGAAAATTAACTTGGCATTCAGTTAAGGTGCATTCTTAGTTCAAATTTCAAGGTAATCTTTTTTTATTGTTAGTCCATAAGAAATAGCATAGAACACACTAGCACGCGGTGCTGAACTCCTTAGATAAATCAACAGGTTCAGCTCCTTTGTGTATCTACACTCTGCTGAAATGCTGAGCGATGCAGGGGTCTTACCTGCAGCGTTAACACAATGTTTCACTGGGTTGTCCCCCCCGAATGTCCTCTGTGAAGGGTGCAGTAAAAGCGGTGACACTGAGACATAACTCACGGCTGCCTGTGCCCACGCCAGACTGGCGTGCAGCAGTTCGGCTGCTGGGGAAGCACCCCAGGCTGTCAGCGCTGCGGTGGTCTGAGCCTCTCTGCGAACTGCTTCACAGTGAGGTGGAGGACAATCAGTTTTCCCTTTCTCAGTCAAAAATGGTGGCAGCCCAGAAACGTGTCAAAACTACCTGACTCCAGCCTGGGGAGAGTGCTGCAACCTTTCTTCCAAGTGGTGACAGGGGCCAGATCCAGCCTGGAAGTGCATATTCAGCGTAGCCATTAATCAAACTATTTTTTCGGCAACAGGAGAAGATGCAGGGCTCAAGACACAGCGACAGGTTTTTTAGCTGTAGGTCTGCATGATAGGAAGTCAGCACGGTGCTTTGCATGGCTGATGCACACTTTTAAGGGCAGGTGAAACCCCTGTCGAGCAGGCCAGCAGTTTCGAAGCAGGAGCAGAGGTCCTGGCCAGAGCTGTTACATAGTCCTGGGTCTGTGACAGCTGGATGAGAAAAAGCACATTCCTGGAGAGGCAATGGGAGTTTGTTTTGACCTGTCAGGGACATGCAGGTGAGGAGCATGCATCACTGAGAATCAGGTTGCTACTGCTATCCAAAATTTGCTAGCCCCCTCCCCAGCTGAACTGCACAACTGGAAGCCTGTAGCAGTGATAATGAATAAGCCACAAGCTCCCAAGAGGAAGTTTTGCCAAGCAATTTTTATTTCTATTCATCCATGAGCAGGAAAGACAATGTATTTTGCAAAACTGTTAGCAGGTTTTCTGTGAGGAGGTAGCCCAAACCACAGAGATAAGCACATATTATTACCTGCCTCCCCAACAACATCATATGAAAATAGGAGGAGAGATTCACTGTTGTACAGGCTACAATCAAGGTTAAAGACATCTAAGTGGAATGTGTATGACAGTATTGTGCATCCAAGACATCTGGACATTTGGTGTATCTAATTATGCCTGTGAATTGCTATTGTGTATAATGATCCTGAGATCATTATAATGAAATAAATAGGTGACTTTTGGTAAAGGAAAAGGCATCTTACAGGAAATATGACCTGAAGGAATTGCCAGAAGGCATTGCAGAGTGGGAAGCACTCGACTTACATCACCTGGTTTATTTTATCAGCCACCGATTAGCTGGTACTCACTCACACACTTACCTGCACAGGAAGTGATGCCACGCTTTCCCGGTGCTGTGTCGGTGCCTGTAGCTGAGGGCTGAGAGAACTGGACTATTTCAACTTTGGCAGGGTTTTTCTCTGAAATGACAACTACCCCAAATCACTCCTTACCCAAATGCCTTCCTTAGGAAGGGCAGCAGCTGGTCTTGCTGTGTTGTCACTTTTGCTATGACATAAAAGTGACACACCTTAGAAAAATTCTGTCTAATGATTATATTTTTTTATGATATTTGTTCTTGATGATAACAGTCTGATAGATCCTGAAAACAAAAGTGAGAATGACTTCACAGATCCTTTGAAAACTAAAGAAGCAGTGATGGCGGTGCAAGCTTGAAATAATTGTACTTGATCAGAATGTGTGGCAGCTTTGTACCAGCTGCTGTCTCCTTATAAATACTCTGATTTGTTGTAAATGAGCATCCGCCACATCTGGATAAACACGGGGCGGAAAAGTACAGTGCTGGTCCAGCAGACATGAAACACTGCATGAGACACTGTGAAGCTTCTGTGAGATGTAACACAAGATTGTGTGTCATGATGCAGCTCACACAGATACAGCCCAGGACAGGGTGAGACAGGAGACCTGGTACTTTCAGGACTCCTGGCCAGTCAGAAATCAAAACTCTCTTCTCTAAGTGGAAGAAAAAAGGCTCAGGCACCCTATTGAAAGTGCCTGTGAAGAGCTTCCTCCTCCTGAGCTGCAGGGAGGGTCTACAGCAGGAAGAGCTGGAGCCTTCCTTATCCCATCAAATGAGACTGTCATTCAGGATTTGCATAAATGACCTACAGCATCTAGACCCAAGCAGTATATTAGAAAGGTTTATTGCGTTTACTACAAAAGTCTTACAGCTGTTCCAGACTGTGGTAGTGAAATAAAGAGTCCACAGTGGGTAGCAAGAAACCCTCTTACAGGCCATGGCAGAAAATTCTCATAATCATTTGTTGTTACCCATACGTAACCTACCTCATTGAATATCACCCAACACCACCTGCAATAAACTCATTATTGCAATAAAGATTTGAGTCTGAGCCTATTTTTTTAATGGTCCCCTGTTTGGATTTGCTCACTGTGTTCAGTGAAGATTTTACAACAACCCTAGACAAGGTCTAGTTAATTAATCTATTGTTGAAAATATTCAGAAACATAATTAGCAATATTCCAAATAAGGTAGCATTAATAGACAAGTCAAGGTCTGATTATCAAGACTGCGACGCCCTGTCAAAAACTAGTGGATATACCCTCCAAGAGAAAATCCATAGGCTAATTCTAAAGATTATTTTTTGCATTGGAGGTAGCAATATTTAGGTCTAAAATCTGTTGACAGCAAGCATCTCTGAATTTCAGATGTCTAAGTATATTTGGAAAACTGTACAGATGTTCCTGCATAGCTTTGAGCCGTGACCCTTTCGAAAAGCAGTCAATACAATCAGGGTACAACTGAACCTGCAGACAAAGAAGGAGATTTCTTGTATGCCTATGTCCTTTTTTTGACATTATGTAATTTTTATTTCTTTCATTTTATATACAAAATTAATTGTTCATATCACATCACAAGCTAGAAATTTATCCTTTTTCAATGGACTATTAAAAATATCAAGTCAGTAGAATAATGTGTGAAAGACAGGTGACCAAAATCCAACAAAAGATGAAAATGTGTAATTAAGAAAGAAGTATATTTTCCCTTCAAACTTTTAACAGGGAGTTATGAACACTGTTTTTGTTGTTTGTTGTGGGGGTTTTTTAAGACAAACAAATACAAGTCTCATTCATAAACTAACAACATGCAATGAATGCAGCAGTTCAGTATGTGCTCCAGAGATTACAGTGGCGAAGGAATGGTGCAGGAAGTTTCTGTCTCCTTCCTTAAAGTAGGTTTAAGATTACAAATTAATCTCAAAAGAGATTATTAGTATCTCAAGGAGTTAATGAGTATCTTAAAACTGCCTCTTTCTCTTAATTGTCCAAAGGCCAGCTGATCCTGAAGTATATAAAATACCAATGCATGAAGAGAAGCACAGCTGAGACAGCCAGCAAACAAACAGCAAACAGGAACCAAGTGCTGTGTCTGCTGGGAAAGATGCCAAAATGTGGTTTTACCTTCATCCGTCTTTTTGTGCTTTTACTCGGTTTCTCCATTATTTGTGTGGGAGTCCTTTGCATTTCCACAAGTTCATCCACATGCAGATGTGGAAATAATGAGCTGGTGTTTTATTGCCTGTTAGCTTTGGGGCTCCTTCTCCTTGTGACTGGCCTTTTCTGGAGCATTTTCCATGAAGTCTTGAAATACAGGGGCCCCTGCAGCGTCTTCACTCGAAATCCCAGCTGCAGGGAGCTACGTGTCTGCACCATAGACAGGTATGTCTTCCAGTACTGCTGCCCATCGACTGGGAGGGAGGGATGCGGTTTTGTAAACATACTATGAGAAGATAGAACTGATGCAAAGTATTTACAAAATAAATAAAAAAAGGTAGCCATTTTATTACATTTCTACAGAGAGAACTGTAGTTGGAGATTTGATTTGCTAGAGCAAGCAGAAATGTGCCAACAGCAATTTGTACACACGATACGTAAGGTAAAGTATACTACAGGAAACGCAGCAGGTTGCACAGAGTGGTCTAGAGCCATGCACGGAGGGACCAGGTGCAGCTATGCCAACTTCATGGAGCTCCTGCCGGTGCATCATTAGTTTCATCTCAACAGACAATTCCAGATGTGCTGCTGTGGGATATGTGCGCGTATTGCTTATCACCAGTGAGGTATGCAGGGAGCTTCAGCTCCCTATACGGTCCCTGCTGAAGTTTTCTTGTATAATTGACCCTGCTATTTCTGAGCAAAGTTTGATGCTTTGAAAGAGAGAGTTTCTTAAACGGACTGGCGCTATGCCTGACAAAGGTCTTTAACAGGGTCACTGAATACAAATTATTTTTCCCGGACTGTTGTGGAAACCGCACCACAACTGACAACGGGTGCTCCAAAAGCACTATGAAAACAACATGCAGATAAGCAGAAACATGCAAAATGTATTTTAAAACTGTGGAAAACAATCATTATTGTAATAATAAATACCTCACTAATTTAACCTACTTCAGTCAGTGACCTTGTTGTTCTTTCAAATCAAACTTTTCTCAGGCACTTGTTGAAATACTCACAAGCATGAGTGTTTGTATGCCATGGTAGGAACCGTCATGGGGAAGACTTGTCTTTTTAGAATGTTGTGTTTTAATAAAACATTTTGCAGAAAGATACAGGTAATCATACCAGCTGTTTTATGTTAATATATTCCATTGATCTAAACCTACTTAGGTTTCCATTTACAGTTTAAGCCTCATCTAAACTTTGGAAACATAACAGGCAAAGCATCTAACCAAGCTCTCTGAGATAAATCACGTTTCACCGTGACGTATTTCTTTTTGGTTTGCTTTTTTTCAGGCCTGACTTCTATCTCCCCTCCTATGAAGACAACGCAGATCCTGAAAAACAGACCTTCCCACTGCCAGTTGCCTCCACACTAAAACAGCAAGAAGTCATCAATATCCCTCCGCCTCCGTACAGGGAAAGCAGCGCAGAGTTCATCAATGAAACTAACAAGCAGGAACAGCCACCACCTTGCGAATTACCTGTGTGGCAGCTACAGCAGCAGCAAACAGCTGACCAAGACTCAAACCCTGGAAGGGAGTCAAATTCTCATCCATCTGCACAGGAGAACAGTTACCAACAGGATACAGATTGCCAGGGGACCTCGGAAAGAGCAATGCCTGTCAGAACATCTGAGACAGGCAGTGGGTAAAGTTCTGCGTCTGTGAAGTTGGCAAAACTGGAAGAAGACATGTGTCAGTGATGCCTAACAGTACATCACTTAGGGCGAAACTGCCCAGGAGAAGCATTGACCATTTGTGTGTTTGAGTAGAGTTGGAGAGGATATATATAAAGGTGCTCAGTACTTCAAAGCAGAATGAATCTCTAAGGAGATAGAAACGATTACACTGTATCTTATAAAAGTCAACATCACTGGCAATAGGAGTTTCTTATGCTGCAAGACAAATGAAGCATCATGCTGTAATCAGTCTTAAACATCTCCATAAGGAGTTTCGGCTGAAAGCCCTCATTTGTGATTTTGTAACATTAGCTGACTTGGGAAACCTAGGAACTCAGCTTTTGTTTGGAATTTGTAAATTATTTGTTGTAACTGATTATTTTTATATCATACTTGTTTTATTATGGGGTACTAATAGCTGGTATTTACTATTGAATTAATGAATAAATTTTGTATTTAAAACAAATGCCATGTATTTGCTTCTATGATACAAGGTGTCCATGATTCAGGATAAGCACACAATCCAATACATGTAATACACTTCCTAGCTGCTAAAAAGACAACCCTGGGTTATGCTCACAGCTCCTTAAAGGGAACTAGCAATCGCAGGAGGAAAAACTTTCTCTGACTCACTCCTCTGAGCTGTCTCTAAAAGCAGTCGCTTCCACTGCAGCTTACTCCAGACTGTGGGAACTAAAAAAGAGATCCTGTATCCTGTTTCTGACACAAGTGGCCTCGTGGTTAGGCAACAAGTACCAGAGTGAGCACAGGCTTGGACTCATCCTTCCTCTATTACATGTTTCCTTCCTTCCACAAAAACACTGCAACAAATTTGCATCCAGGCTACTGCCATCTGTAATTCCACATAACAAGAAAAATTTCATGGAGGTTCACTCAGATTTGGACCTGCAAAACTGATTATATGTGGAGTTTTGCTTTTTGTTGCAGAACCAGTGAGGCAGAACAGTTATCACACTTTCCAGAGGCCCACATACCCTAAGACAACAACTTTAGCATTACGGCTGCATATATATTAGAAATGCAAGCCATGGTGGTGACGGTAACAATGGCTAAGGCCAGGGAAGTGACAATTGCATCAGTTTTTTCTTCCAAAGAATTTCATCCTTTATGGGGAGGACCTAGAAACCTTCAGTTGATGTAAGGAGAAAGGAAAGCAGGATGAAATGGGGTAACGAAACTACAGAGAAAGGAAAATCAGTTCAATACAATTGAGGAAAAGTATTAAAACAATCACAGGCTAAAAAAAGAGTCCCTGAAAAAGATAGAAGTTGATAGAAGATGCCATCAGCATATAAAGATTTTTCAAAGTGATTGAGAAGAGGAGAACACGGCACAGAGGAGAACAGTAAAAGTCAGAGGAACACTGCACATTCTTTCCAAAACACCTGAAGTGAGGATCTCCTATGCCAAGTGACCTTGTTATGGTCTTACCTCCAAGCACTACCATATCCACACCTTGAAATGCCTTGCTTCTTCACGCCAGGGCCCCAGCTCCTGAAGGCTGTGCGCACTGCACAAGTATTGGTGCAGGAGCCAATCACAGCAGACAAGGCTGATTAACCAGGAGATCTCCTGTGGTAAAATGTTTGTCCTGTTCCAGGTCAACATTTTTTTTTTTTTCCTGTGAAAATCTAAGTTTTCCACCAGATAACTTTTAAAGCAAGACCACACGAGTGGGAAATGATTGAGACTACACGTAACTCTGAGAGCAAGTACTGCAGGTGTACTGCTGAAGGTTGCCCTTGGACCAGTTTGCTATAGGAAATGACATTCAGATTCTTTCCATGGACAATCAGGAAGACCTAATCCTCTCTTCCTTTCCCCCAATTCAAGGGCAGTCCTGCAGTGCCCCTTTTTAGCTCCAGCCTTCTGCAGATGTTGTGAGGTCTCAATGGATCCAGAAATGTGAAACCAAAGACAACTGCATCTTCAACCAGCAATATGGAAGAAAGTATTTGAGACATGAAGGTTATCAAGATAAGGAGAAAATGAAGGTCAATACCTAATATTTTATTTAATACAATCTGTTTTTCAGTTTGTCTTTTCAGCTCATGAACTATTTGGCTATGAGCTTACTGGAAAATGGTATGGGTAATTAGCTCAAAATTTTCAACAATCTTAAAGCAGCAAAAGCTTTTAAACGCTTAGCTTTTGATCAAACTTACTAGCCTGAAGCCAGCTTTGCCGATAATAACCGCTGGAAGTTTTAGATTTACAGGAATTTTCTTTGGACTGGAGAATATGAACAGGTCAAACTAAGGCTTCAAGACAGAACAGGTTCTTTCAGTGCATTGACAACAACTTCCTGACACAGCTGATTGAGCAGCCAACATGAAGGTGCGTGGCTGTCCTGATGTTTACAATACCAGAAGAAATGAGTGGGCATGTGAAGACCTTCCCTGCAGTGATCATGAGATGGTGGAGTTCACAATCTTTAGAGAAGGGAGAAGGGCAAAATGTGGGACCAAAGTTAGCAGAGCAGACTTTAATCTCTTCAGACATCTGCTTAGAAGAACCCCATGGGTTATGGCCCTGTAGAGAACATGAGTCCAGGACAGCTGTTTGATTTTCAAGGATCACCTCCTTCAAGCTCAGCAATGATTCATCATAGACTTACAGAATCATAGAACCACCTAGGTCGGAAGAGACCTGTAAGATCATTGAGTCCAACCATCAACCTAACACTGCCAAAACCACCACTAAACCATGTCCCTCAGCAACCATGTCTACACGTCTTTTTAAATACCTCGAGGGATGGTGACTCAGTCCCTTCCTTGGGAAGCCTGTTCCAATGCTTGACAACTCTTTTAGTGAAGAAATTTTTCCTAATATCCAATCTAAACCTCTCCTGGCATAACTTGAGACTGTTTCCTCTCATCCTATTGCATGATATTTGGGAGAAGAGATCGACCCCCACCTCTCTACAACCTCCTTCCAGCTAGTTGTAGAGAGCAATAAGGTCTCCTCTCAGCTTCCTTTTCTCCAGGCTCAACAACCCCAGTTCCCTCAGCCACTCCTCGTAAGACTTGTTCTCTAGACCCTTCACCAGCTTCGTTGCCCTTCTCTGGACATGCTCCAATACCACAATGTCTTTCTTGTAGTGAGGAGCCCAAAACTGAACACAGTGTTCGAGGCAGGGTCTCACCAGTGCCAAGTACAGGAGGACTTGTAGTCCTGCTGGCCACACTATTTCTAATATACACCACATGCTATTTGCCGCCTTGGCCACCTGGGCACACTGCTGGCTCTTGTTCAGCCTGGTGTTGACCCATCACCCTCAGATCCTTTTCTGCCAGGCAGCTTTCCAGCCACTCTTCCTCAAGCCTGTAGCGCTGCATGGGGTTGTTGTAACCCACGTGCAGGACCCGGCACTCAGCCTTGTTGAAATTCATACCATTGGCCTCGGCCCATCGATCCAGCCTGTCCAGACCCCTCTGTAGAGCCTTCCTACCCTCAAGCAGGTCAACACTCCCGCCTAACTTGGTGTCATCAGCAACCTTACTGAGGGTGCACTTGATCCCCTTGTCCAGATCATTGATGAAGAAATCAAACAGAACTGAGCCCTGAGGAACACCACTTGTGACCGGCTGCCAACTGCATTTAACTCCATTCACCACCACTCTTTGGGCCTGGCCTTCCAGCCAGTTTTTCACCCAGCTAGGACTACAGCAATCCAAGCCATGAGCAGGCAGTTTCTCCAGGAAAATATTGTGGGAAAAGGTGTCAAAGGCTTTACGAAAGTCTAGGTAGACAACATCCACAGACTTTCCCTTATCCACCAAGCGGGTCACCTTGTCATAGAAGGAGATCAGGTTAGTCAAGCAGGACCTGCCTTTCATGAACTCATGCTGACTGGGCTTGATCACCTGGTTGTCCTGCATGTGCCATGTAATGGGATTCAGGATGACCTGCTCCATAACCTTCCCAGGCACTGAGTCCAGACTGACAGGCCTGTAGTTCCCCAGATCCTCCTCCCAGTCCTTCTTGTGGATGGGCATCACATTTGCTAACCTCCAGTCAACTGGGACCTCCCCAGTTATGCAGGACTGCTGATAAATGATGGAAGAGGCTTGGTGAGCACTTCCACCAGCTCCCTTGGTACCCATGGGTGGATCCCATCTGGTCTCATACGATTTCTGTGTGATCCTGACATACAGAAATCCAGCAAAGGCAGCAGGAGGCCTGCATGGATGACCAGGGAGCTTCTGACTAAACTCGGATATGAACAGGAAGTGTACGATAAGTGGAAGCAGGGACAGGTGACCCCGGAGGAATACAGAGTCCAATCATGCAGGGATGAGATTAGGAAAGCCGAAGCCCACCTGGAGTTGAACCTGGTGAGGAATGTGAAGGGCAACAAGAAAAGGTTCTACAGGTACATTAGGTGAAAGAGGACATGGAAAAGGCTGAGGTGCTTCATGCTTTCTTTATCTCCATTTTTACTGGTAAAACCAGCCTTCAGGAATCCCAGGGCCTTGAGACAACAGGACACGTCTGGAGCAAGGAAGACTTAGCCTAGGTGGAGCAGGATCAGGTTAGGGAGCACTTAAACAAACTGGACAAACACAAGTCCACGGGATGCCTTGGGATGCATGCATAGCGCTGAAGAAGCTGGGCCATGCCATTGCAAGGTCACCCTCCATTATCTTTGAAAGACTGTGATGACTTAGAGAGGTACTGAGGACTGAAGACAGCAAATGTCACTCCTGTCTTTAAGAGAAGAAGGAGGATCTGAGGAGTTACAGCTGGTCAGCCTCATCTTAGTCCCCAGGGAGCTGATGGAGCAATTAATCCTGGAAACCCTTGCACAATCCATGAAGGACAAGAAAGTGACTAGGAGCAGTCAGCATGGATTTATGAAGAGGAAATGATGCTTAACCAATTTGATGGCATTCTACAATGAGATGACTCAGTGGATGAGGTGAGAGCAGTGGATGTTGTTTGCCTCGACTTCAGTATGGCTTTTGACACCACCTCCCGTAACACCCTCATAGACAAGCTGACAAAGTATGGTTTAAATAAGTGGACAGTAAGGTGGATTGAAAGTGGCTGAACAGCCAGGCCCAGAGGGTTGTAATCACTGCCACAAAGTCCAGCTGGAGGCCAGTCACCAGCAGTGTGCCACAGGGGTCAATACTAGAGCCAATACTGTTGAACATTTTCTTTAATGATCTGGATGATGGGGCAGAGTGCACCATCAGCAGTTTTGCTGCAAGGACCAGCTGACACAGCAGAGGGTTTTGCTGCCATTCAGAGGGACCTGGATGGGCTGGAGAAATGCACCAACAGGACCCTCAAGAAGTTCAGCAAAGGGAAATACAAAGTCCTGCTCCTGGTGAGGAATAAACAAAGGCATAAATACATACTGAGGCCAGTGGGCTGGAAAGTAGCTCCACCAAGAAGGACCTGGTGGGTCGCACACTGGACAAGAAGTTGACTGCTCGCCAGCAACTCACCTGCACAGCAAAGACGGTCAATAGCATTCCGGGATGCATTAGGAAAAGCATCACCAGCAGGTGGAGGGAGGTGATCCTTCCCCTCTGCTCAGCACTGCTGAGATGCATCTGGAGCGCTGGGACCAGGTCTGGGCTCCCCAGTAGAAGAGAGATGTGGATGTACTGGAGTACCTCCAGCAAGGGCCCACAAAGATCAAGGGACCGGAGCATTTGTCATATGATGAGAGGCTGAGAGAGCTGGGGGTGTTTAGCCTGGAGGAGAAAAGGCTCAGGAAGGATCTTACTGATTTGTACAAACACCTGATGGGAGAGAAAGAAGAGGATGGAGCTGGGCTCTTCTCAGTGGTGCCCAGTGACAGGACAAGAGGCAATGGTTACAAACTGAAACATATGAAATTCTATCGGAACACTCAAGAAAGTTGGGTTTTTTTTTACTATGGGAGTGGTCAAACACTTGAACAGTTTGCCCAGAGAGGTTTTGGACTCTCCACCCTTGGAGATAATAAAAACCCGACTGGACATGGTCCTGGGCAACCTCCTCTACCAGACCGTGCTCTGATCTGGGGGATAGATTAGGTGAGTCTAGTCTTCAGGGACTAGATGGTCCCTTCCAACCTCAAGGATTCTGTGATCCCGTGGTTTGGTGAGTACTGCTGCCTTCCAAATTGTCTCTGAATACAATGTGCTTCTCATCCTGCCACCAACTCTCTTGCAGAAGGGCCTTCTCCCAGGGGAAAATGCAATAACCATCTAGCTGTGCTGACAGGTGAATTTGCCAGCATTTTCAATTAGCTCAAACCACTTGATGCTGAAGACCACTTGCTTGAGGTAAAAAGACACAACCATGCTCCCCAACAAGACTACACCAAACATTTTATTGCTTCTGGTCACATTGGCACTACTCTTCTACCTTCTTCAGGAATTCGGTCTCAGCAACTGTGTTTTTGTAAACTGTTAAAGTAAGTAATGTCAGAGTCACCAATTCATACTGCTGCAAATTTGCCCTTATTTCCCCCTGGTGTAGACTATTATTTATCTTAGATCATGAGAGCAGTTACTACAGTACACTGTCATTAAACAGATGAGATTATAGACAGTTTTCCTTAACATTGAACATTATTAAATCATTCTTAGTCTATGCCCCCTTACCACTTTTAATTATTTTTTCTCTTTTTCCCTCTCTCAAATCCACTGTTGTGCCATTAGTATTCTTTTATCCCATCTCCCTCTTTCCAGCTGAATCCAGCAATTTGTCCCCTCCTAATTCTCTCCGCCACCTGCTGCCTCTTTCTCTGTTCCCGGGACCCACCCAAGCCCTGTCTTGGTCAGCCCTCTGCTAATGTACCTTGAAATTCTTCTCTCTCACTGGTCTCTGAATTCCTCTCTCTCCTTTTCCTCCAGTGTGCTGGGAGTATGTCTTTGTATTGCTGGGTACAGAAAAATCTGAGGTTTTGCAAAACAGAATTACTGTCCAAGTAAATGTTAGTGCAATCACAGCTGAACAACATGGGAATCTTGCAATTTCCAGTCTTGATAAAATCCAACAATAGCTATAGAAAGGCCTGGGTCTCTGTCATAGTGCCTAGACACTGCGATAAGACAAAGCGTATTAATAATACTTTTCCCTCTGTAAGATGTGTGGTCTGTTTCTAGAAGCTTTGCATCTCTGTTCATGCATGTTGCTCCTTTCCAAGCATTCATCTCTCATGTTAATAAGTAAAAGACCTCAGGAAATGCAGCACACTTCATGAGATTATGGCTATGTCCCTCCCCAAACACATCAGATATAAAGACAGACACTATACTTCAGCCTTACAAAGTTTTACTCATCTTCTTGCAGAGAAAAGGAATTAACTGATGGAAAATACCAGTTGTTACATTTTATCAATATCGCCAGTCATCATAAAAAGGGGATGTTGAGTGGATTTGGCGTTAGGCTAGTTCTGGAAGTCTGCTGTTTGACAGCTATTCAAAACCACATACAAACAGCTCTTTTCTCCATTTCAGTACAGAGGCACATATTGTTTCTGAAGTCCAGGACAAAGTCAGTACTGAGATTTTAAAATATATCCTTTGTTCACGAAGACTGCCTTCATGAAAGCAGACTGCCGTCTACTGCAGCTAGTGCTCTAGTGACTTTCTGAAAAAAGCACAAATATGCTTCTTCACAGTCCTGATTTGCTCCTCATGAGTCTTCCCACCACATCCTGAAAGACACCTGGCTTCAGTACATCTTACTTTTCAAAGTGCAAGTCCCAAAAGCTTGGCAAATGGGATCCTTGATACTATAACTAGCTGGTTTACCATGTGATCAAAAATTATTTCATTGTCAGAGAACATGTAAGAGATTTTAGAAGTTCTTAGACTGCCTTTCAGAATGTTCTTTCATGCAGCCCAGCAATTTGGCCTAAGTGTCATAATCCAGAGTATGTCTATGCTTGACCATGTGTGAGTATGTCAATGCTTGACCATGTGTGACCCACTCATTAGAAGCTTACTCTCCTGCGTCTAGAAGAGTTTGATCTGTAAGAAAAATGAAAGACTAGATAAACAAGGTTTCTGTAAATATGAATATTCTTACATTCAAAAGTAGCTGTCCAAACTGTGTGAGAATGCCATAGTAGTCTCAAAAAATCAGTCTTTACAAAAAGAACTAAAGCCTCAAAATCTCTTTTGGTTTACAGGAATACTTAATGCTAACGTAGAATACTATGTGAGAACATTACTACCTCATTTGTTTAGAGTCAATTAAGTAGATAACGTAATTGTATTAAAGGCAGTTTTATTAGGATGCTTGAAAGTGCAGTGTGTCTTGTCAACAATTACATATTAAGACAGAAATACAGCATTACTCTTTATTGTGTACTATGTGCCATAGCAATTTTTTGACAGAAGTGTTGAAAGAAATCAAAACAATTTTCTTTGCTGCAATATTGCAATATTACATAAATTGCACTAAAATTTGATAACCACAATGAACCAAAACACACTGCAAAGAGGCGAGTTGCACAAAGCCACCTTGACACGATACAAGTGACCACACTGTTCCCAAGGAAGCAAAGCTTTCAAACAAGCCACATGCATAAAGTGTTTGTGTTCTTCTTCAGAGCACAGTATTGTAGCTAGAACTGCAGTATCATTTCACAAGCAGAAAAATGCTGACGTCCATATCCCCAATATCCTTCTCAGATCTATGCCGGCACATCTTTTCTCCCTTTGCACTCCCCAAATTTTTATTCCGTGATCCGCTGTTACAAAGAATCTAACAGAAACTGCATCCAGCTGGTGAATCAGACAAGTGTTTCTATTTAATTAATTAGGGTTTGTTTTCATTTCCTCTTCACTACACACTTCACTTACCACTTTGTGCTAAGTGGAGCACGAGTATTCCAAAGACTTAAAAAACTTCCATAGTAACGCCTTCATGAAAAATTGCTGAACTTGCAATGATTACCTTTCAAACACAGTAAGCACCCATACCATCTGCTGACATGAGGAATATTGCAAAAGACAGTCAGATTCCACATCCGACATACTGCTGGAAGGACACAATCAGCTTCTATAGCACAAATGCCTCCCTTTGGAGGAAAAAACCGCAAAGAGCCAAAAAATCAGGAAAATCTAAAGGCGCAAGTCACATTGATATGCTTTAAAAGCAAGGGTAAAAAAAACTATGGGATAACCCCTTCTTTGGGAGCATGTGCAAGTGTGTATACAACACTGCTGCCAGCATGCATCTGTGAACAATGGGAGAGACTGGAGAGAAGGAGTGGTGTCAGGTGAGGAAATACACCTTCTGCAAAGCCTCGTATACAGCCTTTATGCCTCAGACATGTTTTGTATATGTCTTTGTAAACCACCAAGAAGGCAACAAGGATCCCAAACAATATTCACCAAGCATGTCTTTGCTTTGCAACTCCTCTCCCTCCCTCCCTAACTGAAATTTCCCCAGCCTTTATCACAGCATTCAAAAACAAGCGGTTTTCCTTTTCTGTCATATTGCTGACAACATTTGAAGGTTAAGGCTTCTTTCTTTGGTTATATTATTATCTGAAATTAAGATATTGCGGGTAAAACAAAGAAGTCAATATGGTATTGTATTTGGAGATCAATGAAAATGAATATGCTCAATATTATATTGAATTTTTCTTCCCACCCTACCTCTATCCCCAAGAAAACTTTTAAAATCATACAAGGCACAAATGGCTAATGTGTTTCAGCAAGGTCCTGTCTCTTTCCTGCTGTTCCTCTTTTGGCCCTGGTTTAACAATCTTCCGTGGCTTCAGGTGATGACAGTGGGTCCCTTTCGCCCTGTCCTCTCATGAATCTGAGATATTTTCAGTGCGATTGCTATAAGAGGACTCAGCACAGCCTAAAGAGGAAGAAATACTTTGAATTACACACAGCAGAAATATCAACAGACATCTTATATTTATAAATCCCCCTTTTAACTGCAGTATTACACTATAGTAAATCATTTAATAATAATAATAAACACTGACACAGTTACAGTGTCTATATTGTCACACTTGATATAATGAAGTATCATTCTAAGCACGTTTTGTGAAATCTTACACAGAGTATGCCTAAGCTATGCAGAAAAAAGATAACAGTAAATACATTATCAGTAAATACTGATAGTGTCTCTACATAAGAGGAATTGTGGAGCTGTTGTGAAATCTGCTGTACAAAACAACCTAAAAATCACAAAAGTAGAATTTTTTCTATTCTGATGACTGGAAGCCATGTAGATGAGATTGTCTTCCTATGCACACTTAATCTGTGAAGCTTAGGGTCAGAAGGTACTGTAACAATCACCTTAACCAGAAATCACAAAAGTGTGTTTTGAGTAATACCACATGTAATTGTATTAAATAGGATAAATTCCAACAGAAGCAGCATGAACTCTCAAGTTTCAGGTTACAGACCTTATTAAATGGCCGTATGTATGAAACTGCCCAGATGGGTGAGTGCAGATAACAACTGTGATAGTTCCTTGTGAAAACCAAGTAAATTATAATTTTTCAAGTGGCAACTGAATCTTCTTTCAGTTAATTAAATGATATGCAAATATAAACTAGCAGAGCTGAGTTTTGTGTGAAAACCTTCCTTTCACAGAATCATGTATTTCATTACCAAACTAGTAAGGTAGTTTTCTGACCCTTAGAGATTTCCACCTGCTGCCTCTTTCAAATAAACTTCATTCTGGCCTTAAACTGTCAGGTTTAAAAATCAAATCAAATCAAACAAAACAGTAATTCTGGACAGCTTAAATTGGTAGATATCTTTTTTATAAGCTTAACGTAACCAATACTTTAAATCTGTTTCAGCCACCTAACATTTCTGACAGTGTAAGGTGTTTGCTTTATTTATACAAATGGTCAGACAGTTAAATCAAAAGAGTGAGGAGACAGGTTGTGCAAGCAGAGTCATGGAGTAACACCATAAATGCCATTGATGTCAGGTGAGATTATGATCAAACTTAGTTATGCACAAGTGTTAGCAGTCTGACATGTTATTGTTCAAAAAGCTCCATATTTGAAGTGATTAACCATTGAAGTAGAACACAGGTCCATTAAAGTCAAACATGCTTAGAGGAGATTAATATGCGGAGCACAAATTTGCATCTGTGGGCAAACGCTGCTAAAGTAAATATTAAAATGTGCCAACTTGTAAGGTCTAGACCATATCATTCCTTCTTTCCATCAATATGGATTAAGCAGAACTGAAAGAAGATTAAAGCATCTGAAGTCTCTCTGGCACTCCCCTAGAGAAACCTCTTCCCTATTTAATCTAAAAAGCACCGGAAAATTTAACAAGCAACCCTAGTGACCAGCTTTACTTGAACCCGCTTTCTTAAGCAACAACTGCACTCTGAAGAAAAAAAACAAAACCAAACAAAGCTCAAACGAGCTTGAATAAAACACAAAATCAAACGAGTTTATGTGATATCCATTTACACAAACAATTTAGCTGCTGCTCTTTTGCCAAGTCGTTCTAATTGCTACTAAATATTCTGCTTGTTACAATCATGCTTCTCAAAAGAGAAAGTCCTGTTTTAGTTCTGTCCTCTCATCCTTCAATTTAAGTAGATTTTCTTCATCCTGCAGATGCAAAAAAACCTGAAAGTCCATTCTCTTTGGAATGGCAAGAGCAGAGCAGAATAACAAGGAATTAGAGCTCTATATACCTTTTAAAAACTCCTTTATCTCTGCAATGAATGGTTTACATTTCAGTCGCGAAAGATAAATCCTAGCCAGCAATCATTTATAATTGGTATGACTCTAGAAAGACTTCTATATCTTGATTTAAAAATATCTTTCAAATGATTCTTTCTACTTAAGAAATTGTAAAACTTTACTATTGACACGTCAACTCAAAATGGCAACTGCAATCATTCTCTACATTAACAACATATTTCTCTCTTGGAAACTGTATGGGAGATACGGCATATAATCCTTTGGATAAAATTTAAGAACTGAAAACTACCAGAACTGACTTAAATTGGAATTTTGCTTTAGTAATAACAGATAGAAGTTATACCTCTAAAAAAAACCTGGTAGGAATGATTATTCACACCAGGAAATACATCAAACAAGAAGATATCTAACATAAGGCAAATAAAAATCAAAAGCCCTTTACTTGGGAATAATCTGTACCGGAGCTGTCAGAGCTGTATCATTCCTGTTTGACTCTTGTAGCATTTTCTCTCTCTGTGAATTTGCAAGAAAATTCCATACAACTCCGTTCCTTCTAGTCAAGTTCTCAGGTAAGATTTGCCCCATGATGCATCCAGTTTATCAAAGGCTCAGGCAGGGCCGAAATGTACCTGTTTGCAGTTTAAAAGCTCAGCATCTGTCTGGGGTTTGGCTTTAGAAAACATTTTTCTCAGAACAGGTGGACAAATACCATCTGTATGTCAAGAAACATCTTGTGATAAACCTACCATGTGCAGCACTTATGCTAAAACTTGCCAACTTTCATCAAAAATTCATGCAGTTCTGATGCAAAATCATCTGTCCAGACTTTGCCTGGGAAGCTTGTAAATCTTTTCTCTTCAGTCTCTCCCCGAGCCTGCACTGAATTTTAATCTTGTTAGGAAACCCAAATATAGGTGAGTTTTACACAGTCTAGGCATAGATATTTTCCATAGGTCTCAAATTCACTTTTCCCAGTCCAAGCTAAGTCTCAAAACCAAGTTGCCCCACCAGTCTCATCAGTGAAAAGAATTCTCCAGAATTTCTCTGGGAAAAATAAAGCAAAAAAAAAAAAGCTCAGAGAATGGTAATATCCTCAAATAGGATCCAAACATTTTAGTGAACACCAGGTAACTACAACTCTCTTTTACAGTTCTCAAACTTCCGCTCTTTCTTACTGACTGATCTGCATTTTGCATTCAGGGTCATGTCCACCAGTGTTATTCTGGGCTCTCTCAGCTTTACATATACCCCAGTGAAACGTACAGGGTGGAACACTAGGAACACAGAGTCAACTATTTGTACATATGTCACTATTTGTAAAACATTAAGCACTAAACCATTTGCTCCCTGACTCTGGGATCACAGGGAGAGATAATGTAAGGCCACACAAATTAGGCAGTCATTAAAAGAATGTCCTACTAAGGACAAAGATCCAGCATCAATTGGCTAAACGTTGTGTGACTGTTACATTTAGGCACCTGAATTGCTAATCAAAATGACACTATGGACAGTAATTATTTCAGAACAAAGGGTCAGATCTTGCTACAGATTTCTAAGCAGAGCTGGCATAGTACTACATGTTCCAGAAGGATTCACTTCTCTAGAACAATTGTTAATGCCTTGAAATTAAAGAGATATAAACAAGTGGGTTAGTACAGCATGAAGTTGTCAAAGAAGTGCTATAGTTCAACTTTTGGAGCTCTGTAAACACAGAAGATGTGCCAATTGTCTTCCATCTCTGCATCTTCCCTTTCTAGAAACCGTTGTCAAACCCCAAATTCTACATCTTGTAGCTGATTGTTTATCAGATTTAGTATCAATTAAAGTAGTTTCCCAGTTTGTAGAGATAGCCTTGAGAAAAACATGCTTGCAGAATGCTTTGAAGTCACCAAATAGTGGTATTACTATTGTTGTATAAATTATGATAAGCCTTGACGTTTCAGGCGTGGGCTAGAAATCCTTTCCTAACACTTAAAAACATCCTCAGTTCTTCCCTTTTTAGCATTTAAACACTACACAGAAGGTTGCTCAAAGATGTCAGAGTAACTGAGACAGCTCTAAGTCCTGGAACAAAGACAGCAGAATTGAGAAATAATTCCTTCTTTTCTTACCTCTTCCTGCTCCCACATAATTTTCCCTTGCTTCATGAGACTGCATAAAGCTGCTGTCAGCCCTCTGTAACCTGGGCAACAGAATCACTATCACATGAACTAAGGGAAATAAAAAGAAAGGCGGAAGAGACGGGCAAATTCCCCCAAACATATTTTGATGGCCTTACCTATTAGGGGAAACTTTTCGTTTGGCTGTAAAGTACTTTAAAAGTCAAACCAATACACTTACAAAGTAATGCTAAAGTGACGGAAGAGACACAATGAATGGACTGAAACAACAACAAAGTGAGCTCAACACTAACATTACAGAGTCTGGCACCACAGCTGTATCTCCTGTAGGGCTTCTGCCATAAGGGCTGAACACACAGCTCAGCTCAGCATGCCTGTTTGGGTGTTGTATTCCAAAAACCAGAAGTCTTTGGAAAAGTTTATGCTACAGCCACCCATCCTAGAAGGTCTAAGCAATGTGGATAACCTGGTTCATCATGGAACAAACTGGAATGGCTGTGTAACTTCCACAGCACTGGTGGTGTTCACTTTATTACCATGAAGCAGCACACTTGCCGCAGGAAAAAGAAAGCTGACCTCTCTACTATTGTGCATGGTCTGCCTGCTAACTCAAATAAAATTATATAAAGGTCAGGAGGCCAGCTGTTCTGCCCCTAGCAATAGAGGAGGGCAGGCATGAAGGATCAAAAAGACAGGAGGAAAATGTAAACTTAGTGGTGCATGGAAACATCTATGTTTGCAACAGATTAAGTCTTTTCTAGTACATCCAAAGAGCTTTGAGTGAAGATTAGGTTTAATTAACTCATTTTTCTGGATTCCTGAAATATTTTATAATTACTGTCACATGAAGTGTTTTTCCTATGTAATGGGAAAACAGACTTTCCTTTCCAGTCCCAGCTGATTTAAAATTCACTGTATGGCTTTGGGCAGAATCAGAAGCTAAACTACCTGAATAGCACCCAGATGCTGTGTTACCTAAGAGTGTGATCAAACAGATGGAAATCTCCATATCCCACATACCTTCAAAGCAAGTATTATGAATTTTAATAGTAAAGGCAAAACTTTGTATGATTTCTCTGGACCATACTGTATATTTTAATAGCCAACCAGAGCCATGCTAAAAGACCCAATGCTTCAAAAATAAATGAAGAGGCAATAATCCTCACACTTGTGCTTAAGGTTGTAAGAGTGTCTTGACAGCACCATAGAGAAACCTTTAATTTTATCCCTATTAAGTGATACTGGACACAAGGGCTTCTGTGTTACTGATTTCAGTTCCCTGCTCCTGGACAAACTCACACCATAAACAATTGCTTTATATAATTACTATATATCTACATATAATCATATACAATTGTAATCCTAACATATACTGACCCAGGTCCATCTGAAAATCAGTTTGTTTTTTCCTCTGCTACTTGCCATTCAAAAATTGTTTCAGAAATTCAGTCTTTGATGATCAAGCCACTTTTTATCCCAATGATTTTTATTTTTTTTTTTAATTGGCATGCCTTTTTGGACAAAAACACAAAGAAAGAACCCCTACTCCAAAATCTTTCCTTGGCTGCTGCTAATCTAATGATTCTGTAGCTAACTAGGACATCTTTCACTAGCCTTTTGCAAAAGCAATTGCAGCATTTGTAATTCACTGCACCCTCTTTAAAGAGTACCTTATATAGACTGCTTACGTCTATTACAACACCTATTTATTGCTGTTGCAATTCATGTAATGAATAATAACATACTGTAAACAGAGCTAGTTAGTCCATATTCAGAACAATCTGGGTTATTCATTACATTGTTCCCAGTAGCACAACCATGTTCTTGAAGAACACACTGGATTTACAAATAAAACAAATCAAAACCACTCTGCATAATGAGTCATTTCTTTCTTGGGCTTTGTATATGAAACTTCCGGTTTGAATCTTGTCCAAGTTTGATAATATGGCCAGGTGGCTAGACAAAGGACAACAAAATATTAACCACGTGTCAGGATCTGCGAATAACAAATAAGGAGTTGATCTATAAAATGAGGCTACAAGTAAGCCTAAAGGTCAATAAACTTTTATTTCAGTACTCCATGCCTATTGAACATATCTCTATATTTTCCGTCTGTGTTAAATTTAGCACAGCTAATAACTCTATTAACTTCAGGAAAAGATAAATGCCAATGCATAAAGGTCCAAGACTTCAAATAGAAGTCTGTCGTTTGTTATAATGAACTGCACTTCCTGAAATTGCCAGTTGGATGCCTATTTGACTAGTAAAAATCAAAGAAATTGTCTTTTTAAGGAAATCTTCCAGGTTAGGTGGAAAGCAACTTTCTCAGGAATGCACAGTGATGAGGGGCATCACCAGTGAGAAGGAGCATCAACAGAGTGGCACAGCTTTGAGCGTCCTAATAGTGCTTCAGAGTTTGTCAGGCTTTCGGTTGGGTACCAAACCAAAGTAGGGCCTGCAGCTAGCACTCTCACAGTAGTTGAACCTGGATGATACTGAGCATTGTTGTCCAAATTTTATTCTGGACAAGGGTCATCATAGAACCACCCAGGTTGGACGGGACCTTGAAAGATCATCTGGTGCAACCTTTTGTGGGAGAGGAGTTAAGGTCATCCCCAGGAGTACAGCACCTCTAAAGTGAACAATTAACTCTGTCCACCTCAAGTGTGCAGTTGTTTTTAAAAGAAATGTACTTGTATATATTGTCTTTACAATATGTCTCAGTTAACAGTTAACTCAGGAAGTGTCATAATGTCATACTGGTGTTTCAGGACAATATGCATGTCTCAGCATGAGTACTGGAAGGTGTGGTTTAGATTTCTGCTTATCTGCAGAAGATTCACCATCAGCAGTTACACTGCCAAAGAGAACGTAACCAAATGAGAAAAACTTGAAAACTGCTGAAAAGCTGGGTGATTAGTTTTGGAAAAGGCTTTGTCTGAAAGGAAAGAGGGGACAAAAAGGATGTTAAGATGAGGCAAACTCAAGCTAGTTACCATAATGATTCCACAAAATGGTACTGAAACTTCCAATATAAATGAGTTGTCTATCGAGGCAGATTTATTTATTTCTTGTGAAAAAGAATCAAAAAGTTGTCTCAAGGTACTGTTGCCTTTCGTTTCAGGCATTGACTGGAATTGCCACCAGACAAAAACATGGAGCAATGCAAAGCATTCATCTTCCACTTGCCTATCTAAACAATGAAAAGAAGATACTGGAAGGAGGTGGTCCAATGCAGAAGGAACCAAGTATTTACTTAATCAGCCAATCATCAAATAATTTTATGTCTTGGCTTATGATATAAAAAGTATGGAAGAGTTTTTCCTGATCAGCTGTTCTAGGCAGAGTGCAATGATACAGAAGCTACATGTAGTCATCTACCCAATTACAAAGATCAACTATATTTAAAGAAAAATAAGCATTTATCCCCAATGTAACTACTTCCTTAAATACTATATGTAAGGTATATACTTGACATACTTCTTTACATCAGTACTCTTTGAATAACTGGTCACTTATAAGTAGGTTGAGCATGCCCCTATCACTGAAAATAAATAGGAAACAAAGTACTTAAAACTTGAAATCTGTCACAGTTCTTCCAGATATAAATATGTCAGTATGAATCTCAAAGCAAACTAAACAAAGGAATTACAGTATCAGGAAAACTATGACACCTCTCCCTGGCAATGCTGTTTTCTGAAAAAGGGGTTTCCTATTCACTCTCTTCCACATATTCCACTGAAGATATCACCTGAGAAATTTTTAGTTATTTTTGTACTAACATGAGGATCTCCTGAAATCAAACTTAGGTACTCCGCTCAAATCTACCATCTGCCTGAAGGATACAATTTATGATCTTGCAGTTCCTAATGCCCTCATGTTGTTGGCAATGTATCCAGCCAGGGCCAGGAAAGAGGAGCAGTGGGAACTGTGCAATGGAACTGTGCAATACCATACAATAAGAAACCAGAGAAAGAATTTATTGCATTAATTGAGATGAAACTGCTATTTGTCCCAGATTTTGTGCACATGGCAAGAGGTGAGGAGGTTGTTTACAGTACTATGTAATTCCTGAGGCAGTCTGGATGTTAAAACGTCTGTCTGCATTGCATGAATGCAGGAAAGTCCCTGCTACAAGTTTCAAGGCAATGACATTTCTACTCTGGGATTATCTGTTCACTAGCAAATATGCTGGATAAATAGCCAAAAGTGTAACAATCAGACAGGCTGTGGTACATGTATAGAAAAAAACTTTCAAGCCTTTTTTCTGTCCCTAGGAATAACAGACCCTTTTGGTGTCTAGAATAAAAGATCAGACTCTGAAAGCCCCAAAGCCTACTGGCCCTGCCCAGTCTCCCCTGAGGACTCCCGCCTGCACTCTGCCCATGGGCTCACAGGGCCCATTGCAGCCTGCCCCAGGGGTTTTAGTCCCTGCCTACGCTACGCTGTAGGAGTGCCTGTTCAATAGCATAAGAAGAAACATGCTAAGTTTATGGTGGGAATCTGGTGGAAAAACAATGTCAAACATTTACCTAGCGTTCAAATGCATTTGACAGAGTTTATGTTTTGGGAAATTTGCATTTGCATTCCAGTCATAAATACTCAACTACACGGGACTTCAAACTACAGCATTTTGATTTACTAAAAATGCTTGTCGTCTTTTCCACGAAACATCCTTAGTCCTCTCTTGTTGTATATCACAGCATGAAGGCATTTTACTGGGAAAAAACTGAAAGTTTGGATTATGATTTATATTATGAATTGGTTTAGGCATGTGCTGAACCATACTGCAATTTGCTCTCAACCTTCCCTATTCTTAGGGAAGAGTCTAGTTATGATATGAGATAATTCTCAGACAGCTGCAAGTTTTTCCCTTACAAGGAATCCCTACATTATTTAGACTCTGGCATCCATATCTCCTAACTGTACTCTCATCGTGAGGAATCCCTGGGATGCCATAACTAAGTGACCCTCAGATAACCTGCTTTTTTTTAATATTGTTCTATAACTCAGATTACAACACTTACAAAAAAATGAGTGAAAAATAAACTGGCATGGCTTCTCTTAACAGACTAAAAGTCATTGCCCAGGATTTATCACCAGGCATCTCAGCCCTTGACAGTCCTGTTGTGTTAGACATTAGACAAGCATATATTAAACTGCTGATCCTGCCTCAAAATGTATATAGTCACATGATTAGGAAAATCATCCACAAACACAGTAAACAGGAGTCAAAGTGCTGAGTGTTCCTTCCAATTAAAGATGAAAACCTGTAGGCATTGCTATTACAGAGGAAGTGCATTACTTACCAACTTATTACAATGCTATTGCATTACCTGTGGTTCCTTATTGTGTTGACTAGGATCCTTTTCGTAACTCTCTGCATAGATCCGGAGAGTAGCTCTCACATGGCTAGAAGCACTCATTCTGAAGATGAGTCTGGACGCATCTGAAAAAATAATCCGCAGCCCCTACGGGAGAAGAAGGAGCAGCATATATGTCAGGTGGCAGTGCATTTACAAATCACAGTTCACTGCTTTAAAATAAAGGTAAAAGTAAGAGTCATTTGGATGCAACTCCTCTTTCTCTGTAACTTTGGACAGCTCTTTTATTACCCTTTTCCCCCACTCTAAAGACTGGAAATTATCATGTGTATTCCCTCCCACTCCTCATAACAAGGACTCTTACTGCTGTTTTTATTTTCTTTAGCTGATTTGTTCTTGTTCTGTGTGGCAAAGTACAAAACCAATGGCCTAAGAAACAATTCTAAGATCAGTAAGGATCAGTGGCCTAAGAAATAGCTACAGGATCCCAGGAACAAAAAACAGTAGTCAGTAGTGAATACAAAAGACACGATCAGTTGCTACTCCTCACAGACCATGCATCAATATCTGATTACAAGGATTTCAACAAAAATCTGTAGTACAACTTAGAATCATAGAACGGTTAGAGTTGGAAGGGACCTTAACAATCATCTAGTTCCAACCCCCTGCCATGGACAGGGACATGTTCCACTGGACCAGGTTGCTCAAAGTCCCATCCAGCCTGGCCTTGAACACTTCCAGGGATGAGGCATCCACAACTTCCCTGGGCAACCTGTTCCAGTGCCTCACCACCCACACAGTAAAGAATTTCTTCGTAACATCTAGTCTAAATCTACCCTCTTTCCATTTAAAACTGTTACCCCTCATCCTATCACTATACTTCCTGACAGAGTCCCTCTCCATCTTTCCTGTAGACCCCCTTTAGGTACTGGAAAGCTGCTATAAGGTTTCCTCGGAGCCTTCTCTTCTCCAGGCTGAACAACCCCAACTCTCTCAGTCTGTCTTCATAGGAGAGGTGCTCCAGCCCTCTGATCATCTTCGTGGCCCTCCTCTGGACTCATTCCAACAGGTCCATGTCCTTCTTATGTTGGGGGGGTCCAGAGCTGGACACAGTACTCCAGGTGGGGTCTCACCAGGGCAGAGCAGAGGGGCAGAATCACCTCCCTCAACCTGCTGGCCACATTTCTTGTGATGCAGCCCAGGATGTGGTTGGCTTTCTGGGCTGTGAGCGTACATTGCCAGCTCATGTTGAGCTTCTCATCAACCAACATCCCCAAGTCCTTCTCTTCATGGCTGCTCTCCATCCATTCTCTGCCCAGCCTGCATTTGTGCATGGGATTGCCCCGACCCACATGCAGGACCCTGCACTTGGCCTTGTTGAACTTCATGAAGTTTGCATTGGCCCACCACTCAAGCCTGTCCAGGTCCCTCTGGATGGCAGCCCTCCAGCATGCTGGATACATGTTGATATCATCAGCAAACTTGCTGAGGGTGCACTCAATACCACTGTCCATGTCATTGACAAAGATGTTAAACTGCACCAGTCCCAGTACCAACCCCCGAGGAATGCCGCTAGTCACTGGTTGCCACTTGGACATCAAGCTGTTGACCACAACTCTTCGAGTGTGACTGTTCAGCCAATTCCTTATCCATTGAGTGGTCCATCCATCAAATCCATGCCTCTCCAATTTAGAAACAAGGATGTCATGTAGGACAGTGTCAAATGCGTTGTACAAGTCCGGGTAGATTAAATCAGTTGCTCTCCCCTTATCCACCAATGCTGTAATGTCGTCGTAGAAGGCCATCAAATTTGTTAGGCACAATTTGCTCTCAATGAAGCCATGTCAGCTGTCACCAATCACTTCCTTATTTTCCATGTGCCTTAACCTTCCATTTCCCTTAACTTGGGAAAATTAAGGTGTTAATTAATTTCAAGTACACTAATCAATGTACCTTAACTGTGTGTAGAATAAAAAGGATTTATTATTAATTAACTGTGAATTTGCTCTTCGCTCCCATCTTCCCCTCATTTTTCTTTCCTCCTCGCCCCTTTCGTACTGTATATATGAATGCATTCTTCTACAGACCACAGACTTGGATCCACAATCAACATACTTTCTGTACAGGAAGGCCATTAAGACCAAAGGACTAAATTGCACAGTTAAATAGTTGTAGTGTTTCAATACTCTACCACTTCTGAACTAACATGCAGTCTACTTCCCTTTCTGTAAATGGTACCCTTAGGCTAAGTGCCACCTCTGCTGTGCCACTGAACTTTATTTCCCTTTTTAGTCCTGCTGTTGGCAAATGCATAGTGCATAAACTGAGATCCTTGCTGCTTTTGTTTAAGGGGCAGTAAACCATTAAAAACGAGAGAAGATAATTAAGAGAGAAGCATTTGAATCTTCCCATTTTATCAGCAGCTTGAGAAGACACTGATATTAGCAACCCAGGGCTCCAATATTCTAAAGTATAAGTAGAAACCTTTGTTTCCTTGGGCATATGCCAAAACATCTTTGGCACCATGTAATGCATTGTATGGTTGACAATCACAGAATTGTAGAATAGTTTGGGTTGGACCTTTAAAGGTCTAGTCAAACCCCCCTGCAATGAGCAGGGACATCTTCAACTAGGTCAGGTTGCTCAGAGCCCTGATGAACCTGAATTTGAATGTTTCCAGGGATGGGGCATCTACCACCTCTCTGGGCAACCTGTTCCAGTGTTTCACCACCCTCATCATAAAAAAATTATTCCTTATATCTAGTCTAAAAATACCCTCCTTTAGTTTAAAACCACTACCTCTCATCTTATTGCCATAGGCCCTACTAAAAAGTCTCTCTCCACCTTTCTTATAAGCCCCTTTAAGTACTGAAAGGCTGCAATAAGGTCTCCCTGGAGCTTTCTATTCTCCAGGCTGAACAACCCCAACTCTCTCAGCCTGTCCTTATAGGAGATGTGTTCCATCCCTCTGATTACTTTTGTGGCCCTCTTCTGGACCTGCCCCAACAGGTCCTTGTCTTTCCTTTGTAATGCCCATTAACCCTAGAAAATATACAACAGGAAAAGATCCCACGAGGATAAAGGGTTGGATTAGATGGCCAAAGAAATATTTTCCATCTCTAACTTTGGTGATACCATTAAACTTTTTTTAGCTGCTAGTATGGTATTATATATTAATTTTAACATGTATTGGCAACATAAATTTATCTAGTAGTCTCAATATCTACAGCATAAATAACAAACAGAAATAGTTTACATTCGGAATACTGAGCTTCAGAGCCTGTTTTTCTAGTATTTGCTATTAGGCCAACTTTGTAATGAGATGGTTCAGTTAATGCTGATTTGAGTTTTGCCATTAATTTCAGTGGAATCAAGATTTCATCTTGGATGCCTAGAATTACACAGGCAGTTTGTTACAATCTGATCCTGTAAGCAAGGGGTTGTCTCTTGCTGATTGCTCATTAGACTTAACTTTATGACAGTGGAAAGAAAGAAGATAAATTGAAGAGTTTTGCAGTTCTGGGTATAGCTTGTTTCTAATGGTTGTCAAACCCAGGAACAGCAGCTCAAAGTATGGAACATTCAGGTCAATCAGCTTTAAGAGAACAGGAAGGGAGTCTAACATATCTGCACAAAATGAACATCAGAGCACTTGAGTGTCTTCCTCTCCAAAGACTAAACGGGTATTTTACATGCTCCTGCCAAGCCTAGCAACTCCCACAATGACATGACTAGCAAGACCACTTGAATACTCTTCCACGTACTCCATGTTTATCTGGCAATAATAACAATAGCACATTGTTACTTGGGTTTGGCACATCTGAAGTCTCACCATGCAATACATTATGGTCTTCAGAATAAAAAGGATTTATAAACACTCCCCATAACTCTTTCCGTAACTTTTTGATGCAAAAATGCTCCAACAGACTACAGCATCTGTAGCCAGTTTGATGTTACAGTTAATGGCACTTGGGATGTTTATGCAGTGTACATAGACATATGACCACCATTCAGACAGTTCACTGTACTATTTCTGAGTTTATTATTTTCTTAATTTTGCATTTCTCAGGGAAACACAACTGACTATTGATTTTTACAGACTTGTGATGAGAGCTATCATAGAATCATAGAATCGTCTAGGTTGGGAGGGACCTTTAAGATCGAGTCCACCCATCAACCTACACTGCCAAGTCCACCACTAAACCATGTCCCTAAGCACCATATCTACCTCTCTTTTAAATACCTCCAGGGATGGCGATTCCACCACTTCCCTGGGCAGCCTGTTCCAGTGTTTGATAACCCTTTTGGTGAAGAAAAATGTTTGTATGTAAGACTAGGATTCCTGTCATACAGCTGAAAATACTCTGTAAAAGGGAATTACAGAGACACAGTGGCTGTACTCCTTAAAACCAACAATCTGAAGTGCCAGGGAGAAATCATATGCTAAGGAAACACTGGCCTTTAGAGCTGGACTGTCAAAGTCAACCTTTAAAGTCACGATATTTGCATCTGGAGATTCAGTTTAACTCATTTTTCAGAGAACCCAGCGGTAAAAAATCTGACTTTTGATTCTCCCTTGGAAACAGTGATTTAAGCACTAGCAAAGATTTTAACTGAGGAAGGCCACAGAAATTAACAAGAGCTATTAAATTTTTATATTGCTCACTTTTTTCTGGAAATTATACCTAAAAGCTGTGAGTTACAAAGATTTCTTAAAGCTGAAAAACCCAGCCAAAACACTGTTACCAAACAAATATGAAAAAGCATTGCCTGGAGAATAACCTGTGACTCTGCATCTTTTGTAAAGACAAAACCAAACAGGTTTCCCCCACTTCTTACAGAATACCCAGACTAACATATAAAAGTGGGGGTTTTTGACATTTTTGAGCTTTTGTGGTCAGCGAGGTCAAAGCAAGCTGGCAAAATTGCAAGCAGCCTACTTACTGTTTGTCATGATGGTATTTTTTCACCTGACATAAGCTGCATTAATTTAAAGCCATGTATTTGCTATTTATTATACAGAGGGTGTCAGCTCCATGAAACATAAAATCTTATATGCAGTACTTGCAGAGCGAATCAAGAGGAAAAGAAAGAAGAGTAATGCACAGAAAAGCCCACAGAACAGAATAACTTCCAGTTTTAATAAAATAGGACACACTGTTTGTCACAAGAGTAATGTTTTCCTATGGGAACATAATTTTTTTTCTTGGAGAAAGCAGATGAAAAGGTTTAGTACAGCTCCCACACTGAACATCTGCAGATATTTATTTTAAGCAAATTGGGCCTGCTAATGGATATTAATGAGCTGTGTGGAAACTCTGAAACAAAACTATGTTCCATGGGTAACCCACTGACTTTGAAGCTGATGTGATGGAGATGAAGCTTCATAGGGATTTCCTTCTTTCACATTACAATCCAGTTAAACAGCCTACTGATGTATTAGTATGTATGAACCACTCAGAAAACTATACCTATTACTTATTGTACTATGTAGCTTGGTTTCCAGTAGTTTAAGGTTTTTTTCAGTGACCAATTTCACAATTAAATAAATAATAATAAATTAGCATAATAAGTTAGCACAAACAAGACTAAGCAGCAAACTTAAAGCAAAGTATCTTAGGATTTTGAAAAACATTATTACAGTATAACAGCAGGGAGTAAGACAGTAGCAAATCTAGCCTAGCAGCAACATATTAGACACAGAGACACACACATAAATTAGGAGCACAAAAAATGGCTATACTTTTACTTCAAAATACCGAGATTATCACAATTTTTATTTGCTCCTCTACAGACATTTGAATGTCCCCTAGGCACAGCAGGCCACACTCACTACTCTGACAGGAAATACGTTATTGCTGATACACTATTGAAATATCATTCTGAACAGAGAAGAATTTTTGCCTTATCTCTGGAGAGTTATCTGAAATAACTTTTTTCCAGCTTTTCCAATGCCTGTTTCCTGACTCGTTTAAACTGAAATGCAAAAAAACCAAGACTACACGTAGAGTCCTTTGCATCCCAAATCTAACAAAGGAGCGAGAAAACATTAATAAACTTCTAATAACAAAGCTCCAGAGTTTTATTCTGTGAATCTCAGAATCTAAGAACCCTTCATTGAAGAGCTCAATGTTAACCATTACACTGGGCAACTTGTACTTCTCATCCTCCTACTTCAAATTTCACACAAAAATGCAACTGGTCCCATTCCTGGCTTGCAGCATCCTCAGGAGCAGCACTGTTATGTGCTCATGTGCACAAAGGCTAGCACAATAGAACTTTAAAAATGAAAACAGTCTTCAAGAACAGCAGAACGTTTCATTTAATTTTATGCCTTATTATTGCACTGTGATAAACAATATTAATGAGTTTCAACAGTCAGAATGAATTAGAAGCTACAGTCTGGGCATATCGTTTGCTGCCTATTTTGTTGTTGCTCTGTTTGTTTTCTGAACCTGCTGTTTACTAACACTGATTAATTATCATGCAGCCAGCTTCTCATTCATGAGACAGAGTGCAGTTACACTGAATAGAAATCTCTCTCTCCTACCTGCTGGGGAACAAAACTTTGAACAGGTTCCTGAAAACATAGCTGGAAAATCTGCATGAAGCTCATGACAGTCAGAAAGAGACATCTGCATTTACACGAAGAGGAAGCTACCTGAGAAAAATGGCAGCAGTGAACTGTTGTTTCATTTGCATGGATCAATGTCCTCTCTTATTTTATTGTGCTGGGAGAATCCCACTGCGGCTGCAGACATATGGAGCTAGGAATGTGTCCTTGCCAAAAGACAAGCTGCTTGAACTGTACTCCCAGTAAATACATGCTTCTCCCTATGAAAAGACATGCTTTCTGGTTTTATGGGCTCACTTCAGAGTCCATCTGAAAACAGGCCAAGTCATGTTTCTCTGTGTTACATGGTGATATGATTAGCAATTATATTCCAACTTAGGACAAGGGCTTTGGATGAAAGTTAAGGGAAAGAAAAGTGCACTGAAAATTGACAAGCTGTTTTTTAAAAGTACAAGGGCCACAAGTCTGCCATGCCTGTAATTTTCCAGCGGACTTTGATATGACAATATCCTCGTATCTTGTTTCAGCAGTAATATGCACAAAGAGAGTAGCTCAGTGGCAAGTGGGCTGCTTATATTATCTGGATGCAATGATGAATGGAAACTATAAAGACTTTGAGCAGAATGGCATGACAATAGTTTTAATGGCTTTTAATATCATTTGTTAGGGTCTGGTCAGGTCAAGTAATTTACGAACCAGAGAAACAAGGACAATAAAAATAAACAGCATAAAATCAGAACACATTTTAATATGAGTCATAGTGCATATTCAAGATGTTTGAATATACATTTACACCTGGCAAAAGTACACAGTTAGTTTTGAGGACATCGTGAATTTCAAAACACTGAAGGGTCAGTTTGAACTGCAGCTCTTGATAGCTAAGGAACCTCATTATGGACACAGCCCAGAAGGAACACAGAACCAGTCATTTGGGTCAGAGAAATCAATGTGCCCACACATGGTACAATCCACTAAAGTCTTCTACATGTTATTGGCTACAACAGATAATGTGCCCTAATGATGCAAAACCTGTGGGTCACCAAGAGGAAGAAAATTTTAACTCTTTTTGTAATGTATAGCAAGTGGAGACTTCAGGTAGAAAACAGAAGAAGGAAAGACTGCCTTTCTACACAATGTTCAGGAAAGGGAACCCTCCCTATACATGCATTGCTGTCAACAGGGGCTCCATCCCCTCCTACATTCCCTGTGACACTACTGCCTCCAGTTATGCAGAGCAAGTGCAAGCTAAACCAGAGGCGGTTTATCTTATCCAGACCAAGCTAATCTTAAGTAGGAAATGCACTATCTATCAGAGTAAAGAAAACATGATCCTATAAATAAATGGAGAGGATTACAGCCTGAACATTAGAAACAACACTGTTAGAGAAAATATGACAGTTGCAAAACTTTGCTGCTCCATCACTACAGCCATACCTGTCTTTTGGTCACAGTGCCATCCACGGGATCTATGTACTCAAAGCTGTCTGTTCTTTCCACACTGTAGATATTGTTACCCACAGCAAACTGCTGATGGCTGAACGATTTGTCAGTGATCAAAGCTTCCAGGTCTCTCATTATGAAATATGCTGTTCTGGGTTCCAGTGCTTCATAATCAAACCTTGCACACAAGTGAAAAAGAAAGTAGAACCAAGAAGTAAGTCCCCTACAGCTGAGAAAAGAGTTCTGCTTTCACAGAACTCAATATACTAACAATTAGCAATTTAGTGCTTACTTCAAAAATCAGAGTTGGACCACTGAAGTACTGATTGCAAATTAAACCAGCACACACATGCAAGTCCTGTGCAATCTGAACATTGTGTGTGTGCACCACAGCTCTACACTGGCCACCTGAGTCAACACAAATCATTTAGAAAATGCAGTTTCTAAAGTAGCATAGAAAACATCATCAATACACAGGTAGCTTTCTGAGATTAAGGACACAACCAGTGCAGTGCTCAACAGCCAAGTGAAATAGAGAAAACTTTGCTACAAGTTTTGAGGAACAACTGTGTGCAAAAGACCTTACATATACGTAAACTCCTCTGGATTAAGTCTATTCTGAGAGAGTAAGACAGGCAGAAGCTAAGATGTAAATGGCAGTTGGAATTCACTCTTTTGAAACCTTAAGAAAAATGAGTAAATGTTCAGATCTTTGGAGGAATTCTCCTGAATTAAAGTAGGCATAGTTCCAGTTCTTACTAAAACACTGTCACACGGAAGCACATACAGAAACAAATGCAGGAGTAAATCTTGCTGAGATTTTGATTTTTTTTCAACACCATATAATGAGCTATGTCTTGAGATTCCACAAGTAAATAATTCAAATCTTTCTGCCATTCCACATCAGAAAATTCAATTGCTCATATACTAGAAGTGACATATACACTGCTCCTTCAGTAAATAAATAACTTCTACTGCCACTTAGTCATCAGAAAAAACCTACCTACAGAACAGTGGCAATCTGTGGCAAATTTTCATTCTGTGGACACAGCAAATGCACACGTAAAGGCAGCTGAGCACAGCTAAACAAGCCAAGGTTGTAGCAAAATTATCCTATCAATTGCATAAGTTCCTGTGCCTTTTCCTCATTTTTCTCACCTGCAGTAATAGTGCCGGCCAAATTTTGTCCAGTGATCCCTGACAATCTCCTCCACACTCTGCTTTCGAGCTGCTAGGATTGAAAGCCAAACTAGAACAGCCCATAGTCCATCTTTCTCTCGAAGGTGATCAGACCCTAGAGAGACATATGTAAAGCACATTATTTGGTATCACCGCAACTCAGAAAACAAGGTACAGAGGCTGGGCAAATGTCTCATTTAACTTTCTGTGTCATGTAACACTAATCAACAGTACTAACCTCAGCAGCTCTGGTATCTTCCAGACAAACAACCAGAACTAATGTTTAAAATCTGATTTATTTATATATGACCAAGTCCATACTCCTAAGGTTAAATAAAAAGATATACAAGTACTTGAATAGAAATGGTAGTGGTAGGGAAACATTTTCAGTCATGTTACTGCTCACTGACATACAGGGTGTTTTCACACCTCTGGTACTGTTTCCCAGAACTGGGCTAGATACACAAACATATCTGGCCATGAACCAGAATGTTCTGAATTACATGAGTCAAGTTCAACAGCATCTCCTTATCTCTGCAGATGTTCATCCGTCAAGCTGCAGAGAATTTTCCCATTCCATGAAAAATGAAGATTTCCAGAATGTTCATGACCTCCCATCAAGACAAAAAACAAGAGCCTGAAAAAATGTTTCTGGAAAAAAACAAACAAACCAGATCATAGCACTTTATCCCCTTTCAGTATTTCTCCATATCTCTCCATGGTAAACACATTTGGATGGTCAGATCTAATTCCCTTCCTAGGTTTATATTTATGAAGACAGAAACTGATCCAACAATGGAGACTAAGAACAATTTTGGAATACCGCAGATGATTTAGCACATACTCTCACATATGGGAGGCACAAGTTCAAGTCTATTGCCTGAATTCAAAAGAGTACAGACTTGATCTTGCACTTCCCATGGTGAAAGCCAAAATGCCAGCTTGGAGTAACAGACAGCTCTGCAACAGATGTCTAATGTATCTTAACCAGGAATATTTCTATGAAGCTAAGCTCTACCTGTTAAAACTGGAATGTATCAATCAGCAAAAAGTTTCACTAAAATCAGTATTTTCACACAAAAGACTGTTTCATGGGAAGGTTTTTTGGTCATCTCAGCAAGTGCCCTCCCCTTTTGGATAATTTAGAAGATGGTTTTGTGGCAATACGTATCTAACCTAGATTACTGATAAATCACAAGGAAGCATGCATGAGAATTAACACGAAGTAAGATCCAAGACACCTGACACTCCACAGATACTGATGACAACTACATAAGCTAATAAACTCAAGAAACTTGAAGAGACATCAAATATGTGCCCATTGCTCTGGCTTAGTAGTACTAGATTTGGTTGAAGTTTGTTACCTGCAGCCTTATCATTTTCTGTCTAGTCACACATTCAGTACAAAGCAAGCACAGTAATTCACAAGTTTTTTGTCTTCCATGAATCACCTACCAATCACGGAGGCAACCAGTAGAATTATCTGTGCACTCAGAAGATACTTAGCAAAATCATGCAGAGAGGAATCTAAATAAAAAGTCTTAGGTTGAAAACCTGTTTTATGAAATATTCTCCTTCCTCAAACACAAAAATCCTTTGGCAAGACTGTTTTGTAGTGCTGTGGTTTTACATAACAGCCTGCAAGGTCTACCCAGTCACCTGTCAAAATGGCTGCAATTTGCTACTGGCAGAGGACACGGTTCCCATAATACAAAATGATGCCCTGAAGCTGTTAATCCTGTGAAAAACTGTCAAAAGAAAATTAAAGACACATAAGGAAAACAGCAAGATGTGCAGAGAGCCACCATGATTCCTAGAGTTCAGTCTTGACCTCCGTCTTCCAGTCACTGCTGCTGCCTTGGACTTGCAGTCCCTCTTCTTGGGAGAGTGCAAGAGACACGGGACCAGCTGCTGCTCATAGGCCCATCATCCTGGGCCTGCCCCATCTCCGCCTGCCACTTACGCTTCTTGTGTTATGTTCAACTCTGGGGGTGCAGACCTCCAACATCCTGAATCTAACATTAAGTAAGTTAGCTACCACAGAGTAAACTAAATGCAAATTACTATTTCAGCACAGTATCTGAGTTGTATAGGAATGATGACTGAAGACTTGTGAAAAGGAAAAAGACTTAGTGAAGATCAGGTTTGTGTCTATGAGTTAGGTAATGCAGAAAACAAGGACATAAAATACTGTAAATGGATTTAAGAGCTGAGACAGACAGTAATGTTCCTTGGCATTTCCAAAGTAGCTGTCACAATAGTAAGAATACCTCCTTCCTGACACTTTTTATCTGCCTTGACCTGTAACCTGTGAGCTCTCTGCATCAAGGGCAGTCTCCTACTACAGTGACCAGAGCTATGGGCTGGTTCTCTTCTTGAGGAGCTGCTGTAGAAAGAGCAACAGCTCACTCTGTTCCCTGCTCCAGAGTCCCAGATGCTGCCAAAGCATGGAGTGCCAACTAATCAGAAAAAAAAGGGCAGGGTTATTTATGAGCTCTCACAGCTTTGCAAATAGCTTCAGATAAGAAAGGAAAACAAACCTCCCTCCACAGGAATTCAGCCCTTTGGACAAGCAGGTGCTCACCTTTTCTACTCCCCTGTTGTGATCACACACTACATCAGCTGAAGGATGCCTTCCACCGAAACACAGGCAATAAGGCCCATGAATAATAAAGTCAGCTTTGCTCGCAGGCAAAGCAGATGGCATGGTCACAATCACTGTTATTGTAGCCAAGAGTCTGTTCCCAGATAACAGTGACGGTGCGGGTTTCTGCCACTGCCACCAAAGGAGAGACCTAGAATAGAGCTGTCACCTCCCACCAGTGTCCACTGTTCGTCTGGTAGCAGCAGCAAAAGTTGACAGGTCACCACAGGGGCCGGGGGCTCCCTGGGGACCAGGAGCAGCGGGGGCACTCTGGTGTCCATCAGGGCAGGGCCTGGCAGCCAGGGCCTGTCCCAGCGCCAGCCCGGAGCAGGCAGATGGGGGAGCACCAGGGCAGCCCCAGCCCCAGGCATCGGGCACCTCCCTGGGGACAGGGATGGGCTGAGGCCAGGCCAGGATGTGGGCCTGTGGGCAGGCCCAGCTTGCGGGGTCCACGGCAGGGCAGGGCTGTGGGGAGCTGGAGACCAGCCCTGCTGCGGCATCGGGCAGGGGCTGACAGTCCCCAGGGGGTGACACGGGGTCCTGGGCCATAGGCAGGGTGGGGGAGCACCAGGGGGTGGGCAGGGCCCTGGGAACAGCAAGCTCTTCCCACCATGGCTGTTCCTTTCCTTCTGAACCTGTCTGCCTCTCCTTTCAGCCATTTACCCTTAGCACTGAAAAATTCAATTTCACCTGAAAAGCCATCTCTGTTGCTGGTATTACCAGCAACTTAAACTGCTTAAGTGTCTCAAGAGACACCAGCAAGGAGCGGAGACATGGTACTGAGCTAATCACGTCAGTAATTTGTTCCAATGTAAACGACCATTTATTCTCCTGTTGTGTAACACTCCGCATACTGCAAGCCATCAAATCATACAGTGGAAGGCACAGCACTCATTCAACAAAATGGTCTGTATATCATGACAACTGTGCAATGGTCTGAACTGAACTCCTGTCGTGGTTTGGGTCAGACTGGCCCAATCGGGCGGAACGACAGATGCTCGCTCTCTCCTGCTCTGCTTCCAAAGGGAGGCAAGAGAGAGAGAGAAAAAGAGAGACTTAAGAGTTTAGAAGGAACTAAACTACTTTAATGAAATATTAATAATAAAATAATAAAAAGAAAAATAATGAAATATATACAAAACCGTATCAAGCTCCCAGGATGACAATCATGTCACCAGCAGGCACTGGGGAAGTCCCAGACTGGACCCAGTGATGGATTCTGGAACTGGATTCTGGATCTGGATTTAGGATCGGGATCAAAGGCAGACAAACAGAGTCCTCCTTGGATGCCGGCCATTGAAGAAAGAGAGCTGGCCCATTGATCCCTCAGCTTTTATACTGAGCATGAGGCAGATGGGATGGAATACCCTGTTGGTCAGTTTTGGGTCACCTGTCCTGTCTGCTCCTCCCCGCAGGTGTCACCCCTCTACGCTTTTCTGCTTCCGACCCTCCAATGGGGCATGTGACGAAGTTGGCTGGCCTTGGTTGTTATAGCAATAAGGATAAGCAAGAGCCTCTCTGCATACCGTTCCTTGGCACCAACTATAAATATGGGTCTTACCACTCTGGGAGCGAACAGTTTTCTGCACAACATGCTGTTAATTTCAGCAGTTAGAAGAGGCCTAGCTAAAAAGTAAAGTTACTGAACAAAATTGGTCCTGTTTTACCTCAAACCAGGACAACACCAAAGAAGAGATGTGTTTTGATTTAACAGACGCTTTGAGTGTGTTTCATTGAACCAAAATGGTCCAGTGAAACATGGACAGAAGAATTTTTGGAAAGGTCTCTGGTGTGCTCCAAGCCTTGTTCTGGCATGACTTAGCTCATAAATCTCTATGAAGAGGGATGAGTGTATACACGTATCATTCTTCTGATCCATTTAGCAGCTTTGGCATGTGCTGTGTCCTTCTGTGTCCTTCAGGAGGACATACACACTGTTGCTTCTCTGGAAGCAGAAAGCACTGGAAGGAAGTAATCCAGAGGAAAAAGTCTGGATGGAAAAGCTGAGAACAACCCCCAACTGTTCTGGAATCGAAAATCACTGATTAAAAATGCTAGGCTGATGTGAGTACAGGGACAATAATCCTGCGTGCCCAAGAAGTGTCTCAGTTTGTGATTCTTAATAGGAGGAAAACTGACAACTGGGATTACTCAGGACCTGTTTATTCCACCTCTTTTATTTCACCAGCATATCCATCAACTGGGTTACTATACACACGTTGTTCTATTTATTGCTTTTCTTTCTTTCTTTAACAAATTAAAACCCATTACCACAACTGTGTTAGTCAACTCTGTTTTTCACCTACTGTACCTTTGTTGGTGGCTTTGCTCTCTCTCACTTACTGCTACTGCCCAGCTCACATGGTAGAAACTCTAGGGAGGGAGCTCATTCTGCTGCATCCGTTCAGCTAACAGCACTCGTCTTTGCTTTACAGATGCAGTATCTGCTGCTGTGGATCTGCAGAGGTAGAGCTGCCCTGTGCAACGGGATCCAGTAAAAGTTGCCTCCCAACTATGTAACGTTGAGGTTGCAATACTAACAGTCCTACTGGCTTGCTGGGGGCTCTCAGCAATCTCAGGATAATTCTCAGTAATACTTTTAATTGAAACATCTAAGACATTAATGAATTCCAGGCTCTGTTTTAAGGAGCTGAAGCTGAAAGAGGCAACAGAACAGTGGATTCAACATGTTTCTGATTATCCCATGATATTTAATATGCCATCGGTAAGGAAAATATAACAACAGCAACTGCTTCGACAGCTTATTTTTAAGTTAATTTGTCACATATTTCTCCATATAACAGTAGCAAAAGTTATTTTTTACTACTGCAACAGTCAATTGCTATGGCCTGACTCAGAGTAAACAATCTGGGAAAAACTCTCAGAGCATGTTTCCATTCATAAAGTACTCAGCTTAAACAGGCTTAAACTGAAGTAAAGTTCTGAGAACAAGTAGCCTGAGAAATAAAGCAAAATCATGCAAAAATGTTAATAATAATATTTTTCTGATAGTGTAAATCTGTTGGGCATGCAGGCTGTCTTTTACATGTCTAATTTTTTCTTTATGGAAAACATTTCCAATTCCAAGACAGTGAGCCCTGAGGGTCATATACATAAAGAAAATGTAATTGCTTTTCCCTAAATTAGTCAACTCTGTCTAGCATACTGCGTTCTGTAAACATGATTTTAAAACAAAAATCTGACTTCAGTGAGTATACAAAATCACAGTAAATCACTTTGTTTGCACACACTTTGAGTCTTATCCAACAGTCTGAAACCAGATGATATTTTAGGCAAATCGAGATTTAGGGGCAGTCTGATCTGTTCCTTTATTCAAATTAATAGATTTATGTTACTGTAACAGTTACCCCCAAACAGCTCTTTTAAGTCTTTCATTCATTTCAGCAGCAGCACATCTTTGAAGTTTCCACTAGTTCTTCTTCCACATAATCTTGCATGAGAAGGCGGCTGGTGTTAATGGCATCTGAAAATGTGGAGATGAAGCATGCAGATTTGTGAAAGATGTAGCAATTCCTGAAGTGGCTTAAATTGCAGAAAGATAGATCAGCCACACAGCTCTCATAATCCTGATTAATAGTTTGCTGATGAAATTTAGAAACTAATTGCTGATGATGATGCCCTTCTCTGAACTGTGTCCTGGGCATTAGTCATAGAACCAGAAAGCTACTAACCTCATCTGACAAACTCCCCACACTGCTACAAAAATGGAAGAAGTTTTTAAAGCACTGGTTGAGCTCCAAGATCAGCTGCCAGAAAACAAGCCTGGGAAATACAGCCCTATGGGATGTTTTCAAAATCTTTTGTCCTTTTATAGCAGAAAATTTGCTTTTATTTACTTGCCAGAGCAAAATCCCTCATGTTATAAAACCAAGGCTCCGTATTATTTGGAAATTCCAGCTGGGCTGGATTACCTGGGTACACAAGCAATCAGTCTCCAGTGCTGTTTGGTTAGTTTGATTAGAGAATGTGGATCTGTAAAACCCCTGTCTCTTGCAAAGAACAGCAAGTTTCCCACTGTGATCAGCTATATGGTACATTTCTTTAAATATTCCATGCTGAAAGCTAAAGAAGTGCCAAGTTTAAGTTCCCTAAATAGATACAATTGAGGGGAAAGCTGTAAAATTGATTCAAATGCCCAATACTGGCAAAAACTTGTGAGGGTCATGCAGCTTAGAACATTACTAAAAGATTCGCAATAAGGTAAATATTTATTGCTAAAAACAGCTCACATTGCTAATGTATTGGTCATCTACAAACCAGACTGCGTTTTACAAATAAACCTTCTGGCATATGAGATATTTTCAGACAGCTGCACTGAATTGAAAGATGATAAGGAAACTGAGGCAGGGAGAAAAACAAACTTTAGGTATCACAGTTGTATAACTGTCCTGCAGGCACTGTCATGATTCATTTACACAGCAACTACACATGCACTGAGGAATTTAAACCCAGTGCTCAAGTTGTCTGGATGCCCCTGGGACTGAATCTTGAGGGTTCAGATTAGTCTTTAGATGGCAATAGCTTAAATGGGAGGTCAGGAGGCTTTCTGCACTGAAGTGGTGCAGGTACAACAAAGCTCGTCTGACCAGTACTTACCAGGATGCACAGATTAAATATAGCTCTAGAGCAGCTCTCCATGCTGGCCAGCAACATGTTGTTCAAGCACCCTTAGAATTCACAAGAGTCAGAATTTATCAGAAATCTGAAGAATTAACGATAGGCTAGGAGAACCAGATTAAGACAGGAACATAGAGAGTCCTATGCAGACACTGGTCTGAGGTCAGGAGACAGGAGCTGCAAAATCAGGAGAGACGCTATAGTAGAAAATGGAATTGTTTTCGGGCCCTATAGAAGGACATAAGTGAAGGAAAAAAGTCAGGTGCAAGAACAGAGAGATGTCAGAGGAATTATCTTGCCTACCTAGAAGAACAAACTCCAGAGGCCCTTCCTTGACCTCTAAGAGATACCTGTCCCTCTTCCCCAACTTCAACAACCATCTGATACTCAGGATAATAAAGTTAGGCCAACACAGATCACAATGTTTTAAGTTTCAGTAGATCAAGCCCTGAAATCACTTCTCTTGACTCCTGTATAACTGGTCTGCAGGGCTGAAGTCCACCACTGCTTGGGACAGCCTGCTTAGCAAGACCTAAACATGCCTTTTCAATGCGCCAGGGAAATTTGATGTTTGGCTTTTTTTATAACTGCAACATAAAATTTTAATGACAAGTCTCCTCAAAGGAGACAAGGCTTCTACTAGGCAACCAAAGATTATTCCTTTCTCCCTGAGAAAGACAGCATCCGCAAGAGTTGTACTCAACATCACCAAATGAAGATCGCCTAGAAGCCTTACTTCCCAAGCAGAAACAGGCCTGAGGCAGTGGTTTGTCATGGCCTATGGCACATAGAGACCACCCCTGCTTGCTCTATGTACCTCTACAGATAAAACTGCATGCAGTAGGAGATGCTGCACTCTGTGGGCTAAGGTACCCAGATAAACTTCAGCCTATGGGAACTCACCATCAAACTCCTACAAGCTCCTTCCAGTCAAACCCCACGCTTCCCTTTCTTCAGCACGATGATGAAGGCAGGATTTTTTTCCAAATAATTTCGGTGCTAATGAGGTCATACTGATGTCTCAAAACCCACCCAAGTTTCATGGAAATATCTGGTTTTGGATGAGCAGGAGGAACTTTAATATTTAGAGGGAAGAGGTACAGAACTGGCCTGGTGAAAAAGCATCAAAAAGCAGTCAGAGTTGAAAACGCCCCAAGTCCAGATCCCTCATGGGCAAATGGAGATGCAGTCTAACAACACACCACAACAAATGACAGTACATTCTGAAAGGCAGAAGATGTTCCTGCCCCTCTCTCCAAGTCAGAACTCACTCAATGACCTTGCAGAACACCCTTTGAAAATATCTATTCAAAAGACACATTCAAGGCAATACAAATCTGTGCCGGTCACAGCAATTAAGCCAAGACATCCAGGCTGCTAATCATGGGACATTGGTTCCCATTCAAAACAGAAAGAAAATAAACATTCATTATTAATTTAAATTCTCTTACTTTTTACAGACAGACACCCAAACAAATCTAACACATTTTTTGTTATTCCATCATAGTCCATTCAGATACTTACAGAAAGGTTATTGACAGACTAACACATGAAGTTGCATGTCTATGGCTTAAAGGAAGTGTTCAAGACCAGGCTGGATGGAGCTTTGAGCAACGATCTAGTGGAAGGTGTCCCTGCCCATGGCAGGGGGGTTGGCACTAGATGATCTTTAAGGTCCCTTTCAGCCTCAACTGTTCTGTGATTTTACAATTCTGTGATTTTTTTAAAAAGCAGCATTCTGCTCTAATTGACCTCAACCAACAAACTTAATACCAGACTTAACTCAATCAAAGCAAAATGAAATTTGTAACCAAGTTTCACTGCATGATAAATTATTTTCTGTGAAAAGCTGTAGCCAATTAATTATACACCAAAATAAAGAACACCATGGAACTCACATCAAAACATAGAATAAATTATTAGACAGGTAAATACTTAAGTTATTCTGATATTGTGTGCATTCAGAAACACTTGTAACATAACCCTCCTGATAAATATAAAAAATAAAGAATTTCTGTGCCAGAATCCAGGAAAGAAAAAAAGAAACACTGTGAAATTTATTCAGTTTTTCTCATAAACAAAAACCACGTTTGTGCAGATTTACAGACTGCTTATTTTCATTGTCTGCTCTAATGTTTCCTGTCAACACTGAATGCATGAGGGCTCAAGTTCGTCTATTCATTCTATATTCTATTGTTTGACTGGTTCTTGGGACAGATAAGTGAGAAATACTTAGGGAAAACACAGATGCTGACATGTAACTGAATTTCTTCTAATGACGACTTTATCTTACTTTTCAGTAACTGTGATGTTCCAAAAAGAGATGCATGCAACAGGTTTGATTAGACATACCATTAGACATACCAATCTTCATACTTTGTACACTGAATCACATTAGGAAAAACCATGTGTTTTTTCCATCCAGGCAAAACCCCCCAAATGCTGTTGCAGTCTGCGAAAAGACTATTACAGTGGAACCAGTAAGACCTTTCTGCATCATGTTAAAGTCAGAAGAGAGTGCAGGCAGCTCCGAAAGCTGTCTGGGAAGTGATAAGATTGCCTCTGGCTTCTGAATGTTCATCTTCCACAATTTTCCTACCTCAAGGTACTGGACACCAGCGTTGCAAGAAGACCCTCAAGATGTGAACAACTGACAGTTCCAGCACAAGACAGAGTTAATCTGCTGATTCTTTTGGATTTGACCTGAGGCATCCAGGAAAACTAAAAGTTGCCGTTAAAAGTCTGGGGAAATTTTTGATTACGTATTACTTACCAGTGCCAAAGCTTTCCTCTCCACAAAGCGAGCAACGTCCAGAGTCCATGAGATTGGAAAAATATCTCCATCCTGCTGGTGTCTCATACACAGGAACCTTCATTACTTTTGCCACTCTAGAACAGACACAATAAAACATCACACAATTAAGACAGTGCTTTTTTTACATATGGCCTGAGATCAGTTGAGGAATGTTCTAGGTCTTGCTACATCTCCTGCCAGCTGGGCTGTAAGTAAAAAAGAAAACAGAACAGATCAACAGCACCATTCAAAACCGATCCTTGTCTCAGAACCTGAATTCAACCAGAACCTAGGTATGTTTATACAGTAAGCGTAGTATTTTGGAAAATGTAGGACCTCAGCTCAATAGGTTTTACTAGTATTTTTGCTGAGCAAGAAACAATTATATCTATAGATACACAGTTTTGTTATACTAATATTTTAATGAAAGTTAAAGCATTATGTTGAAGTACATTCCTTTACAAAGTACAAGTGGCCAACACCGATATGCTTGAAAGACACTTCTACTTCTGTTCATGCATTCAAAGCCAAGACAAGACAGGAATGTTTCCATGATGCAGCATCTCCTCTAAAAAAGCTTTCCCAGTCTCAACCTGAGTCTGAACTTACTTTTCCTGTGCCCTCTGATGCACCTAAATGAAACACTCCCACTAGCTGGTTGAACTGCCAGTATTTTCAAGAACCAAAAGAAACCACCATATAAGCTGGAAGCACTTTCCCTTCCCCAGCCTGTTAACTGGTAATTATAGCTGTTATAAACTATAATGAAAAAATCTTTTCTGGGACTAAAAAACAAGAAAGAAGAAAAAAACCCAAATCCTCTAAGGAACCCACTACCAAGCTGGGATTTATGCAGAATTAATATTACCACTCTTATTTCTAATTGTATTTCCTTGTTTTCATTGTGTGCCTTGGATTTTCAAAGCCAGTTGTTTTTAATATGAAAAACAGAACTTGAGATACAGTCAAGTAATCTGACTGACTAAAAAGGACCTTACAAGCTCCCTAGAACTGCTGCAACAATCACATCTAACAAATATTTCCTAAATTCCACCCCCTTAGAAGAATACTTGATGTGAGATGATTTATACCATTTTAACTGCAGTCAAGCCCAGGCAAGGCAGATCAATCAAAGCAGGATTCAAGTCGCTTAATATAACCTACCTAGAAGCTACATGTCAAGGTGAAAGCAGTCACCTTTCTGATCAACAGAGAGACACCTGTTTTCAGACAGTCCATCGCTCTGTCTGAAAGCAGGTGAGTAAGGTAGACTGGATGAACTGTCCAAATACGCAAATACTGACCCTTTCAAAGCCTGGTACATAAATGCACCTAAATTACAGTTCAGCCCATAAGTAATAACCGCTCGTATTAAGCTTCCAAATCCACTTTTTTTTTTATGTAATAAATATCCATTGCTATCTAAGTCTCCTCCTATTCAGCCTAGCTGCTGAATAGTGTTGCTAAAAAGAGTGTTAAAGGAGATAGAGTAAGAATTGCTGATACTTCTTTGAAAAGAGCTAAAGAAGTACCTGGAGAAAAAATATTATCAAAATATTTAATCCTAAACTCAGTGTTCATGTCTCCAGTTTACAGCTAGAGGCAAGTGTATACCTCCTTGTGTTTATACAGCACTAGTTATATTATTGGCCCTTAGAAATGCTGCTGCATAAGGGACGTTATACACTGCAGAGCTGAACAGGTTTCTGGCTGGCTCTGCAAAAAATCAAGAACATAAAAGGAGTTAATCCCTGTGTGACAGTAACTGCAGTCTGGGAACAGGACTGTACTGCCAAAAAGTAGAAAACAATCAACCAGAAAACAATGGTTAACATGCTGGAAGAGCAAAACCAATTCTCTTGAGGTAGCCTAACAATACAGCAGGAATATCTCTGCTTGCAGAAACGTTCCCATATCCTGGTACTGTTTTTGGCGAAAGAAACCCTTTCCCTTTCACTTTTCTGTATTCCTCTAGTCTGGGGTCAAAAAGTCTCGGATGGACCTATCTTGACCAGCACCAAAGGCTCTCAGGGGCTGTAATGGTTTTCAAAGATTTCTATGCACTAGGCTAGCACTGAAAATACAGATGTTGATTCTGCTGGCACTGGGTTCACTTTAACCTAAGCCTTTCAAACAAACATAATATACATATAAACATATACATACGAAATTTATAGGGAAATACGACAGATTGTTCCTTGCAATATTTTTTTGCTCTTGACTCTTAAGACTTTAACAGCGTAAACAAGTAGAAGCACACTGAAAATTAAGCATGCTCTTTTGTTCTTGCCATTTTACTGAAATAGAGAATCAACATTGGAAATCTCAATAAATGCAGAACGTGCCTTTATGCAACCTATAGACATTTAAGGTGAATGATCGCCCCAGGAAACATGAGAGGGGTTCCCACAGGAAGCAACAAAAAATTCTCAGCGCTGCAGACTCACAGAAATAATGTGCTGCATCAGATCAAACAAGTAACAATGTAAATTACGGGAAAATACCCTCAGAGGAAGGAAACTAATATGCTGTAACTGGGAAATTACTAGATCTTCAAAGCCAGAAGACTCCCCAGAGATTAAATACGGGAAGGGGGAGGGATTTTTTATGCTCCTACATGTACATCTTTCTAAACAAGAAATATGATGGGTATGACTTCAGTCCAGAGAAAGTTGAAAAAAAAAAAAAAAGTAGCTTCATTTACCAAAACTTTTTTCTCACTTCACATTCACCGATCTCCTTTCCTGTAGACAAAATGACAAAATAAGAGCTTTCAGTCATGCTACACCAAGTAGCTACATTTAAAAAAAAAAAAAGTCCCAGCTGAGAGAAAAGGGTAGCATCCCTTGTGGGCCAAAATTTGGAAATTAGTTTATGTACCACTGAAGTTTTCCAGCACTACCTAATGCAGCATATGACTTCACGACAACCTGGAAAGATACTAAGGAAATATTTTATTCTGCTAGGCAAATAAATCCTTAGGATGAGGGTTTCCGGAACTTGTAATTCTGCAAGAACAATTTCTGGTGAGTCACAGTAAAGGTTTTTGTTTTATCTGTAACAAATCACACATTCATTAATTACAATCTATGAAGTTTTTAGCAATGTACCTTCACAGGACAGTTCAAACAAGTCTATATATATATACAGCTTTTTAAGTTTCTCTTCTTTCTGTGTGTTTACACTAAGTCTCTAAATTTGGGGAGTTAGAAATGGAAAATCAAGTGGTTTTGTTGTCCATACGACATGTCTTGGTCAAACAGGATACTACTTCTCTCAGAAAGTGAGTTTTGGAACTCGTGCTACAAAGAGTTTATACCTTGCAGAGGTCTCATCAGAGTAAATTTTTTCTGTCCTTATACACATGTATAATGCATCATGATCAAGATACTGATGCAGTAGTGCTCCTGTAAGGGCAATACCTCAGTCTCTGAGTTCTCTGGGTGATGGTCTTAGCTCTCAAAAGGCCTGACTTGATGGATGAAATATATTCCAGAGCAATTCAAAATAAAAACTGGAAAACAAATATGCCATATGAATAAGTTCATTTTCCTAGTCTGTTTGAAGTAAAGGCATTCTATTTATGTCTAACCACACAGTTGATATACCTGTGTTTATATGTTCTATGAACATGAACTATGTAGAATGAATACAACAAACTGTGGACGTTGTGGTTTTTGTCACCTCAGACATATAACGGGACTGACTTCAAACAGTATTCTTGCTTGCCTTCTTTCAGCGTAAGTGCTCACTACATCAATGAGATTACACAATAAAGTTTCTTCTGTCTGGGTGTAGCATTATTTAGCTCTTGCTAGACTGGGAAATACGGTATTTACATTTGGACCTAAACTGAAGGGCAATCACCTTAGTTATTCTGCCCATATTAGAGCTAAGGGTATTTATGTTCCCAGTACGCTGAAACACTAATTAAGGAGGAAAAAAATCAAAGAGTGGACTATATTTTTTGCAATTACACACATTATTTAAAGCTATATTTTGTGAACTTAAAAAAAAGAAGGAGCAGCTTTTTTTAAATCGGGAGAGTTAAAATAAGAATATAAATTATTGTAAGGTTATATAGGTAAATTTACCCTCTTACTGTACAACTTTATTCTCATTTTGAAGAGCTAGTCTCACACTACCTATATTGACCACCCCCTTTTTATTAAAGCATAAGGAGAACACATACAATGCAACCATGAGAAACGAGTTATTTCACCACTAGGAAGCAGAATTATTGGAAAGTCTACAATCCAACATAGAACTGTCAAACCAATTCTTGAATTCTACATTAAGTCTCAACAAAGCATGAGGTGGCCAGTTCATAATAAAGGTAGTAATGAACATAATAATAATAATAATCTTCATAATGAAGATAAGAATTTTTGAAAATTTCCTATCAGAAAAAAAATGAACAGCTAATTCTAAAATTGCTCCTGAAAGCCTTAACAGACTAATGTGGAAAACTTACCTGTTCTGCGCCAGGCAACTGGGGTACTTATTGTACAGCTGTGCATCTGAATATCCCAGATCTTCTTCCTTATACTTCATAGCCATATGCATGTCACCTAACTAGGAAAACAGAGGGTACAGGACTCTTGATAGCCCAAATGATTTTCCTTGGAATTACAGTAAAAATATTATTCTGATTAAATGGTGTATAAAGATAACTTTCCATTGGAAAATAAAATGTTCTTTTATTTAAAAGGGTTAAAGGAATATCCTTGTGATATCCTTCTTTCAGTTTTCCACCCAGTGGAGAGAACAGACTATTTTTCACAGATGGGCTAATAAAGCAAAGTGGTCCTTGAGGGTATCTCCCAGTCACTGTGGTTTTGCACTAGCAAAACACCACTGACTTCAGCAGAATTACCCTGACTTACATTAACAAAAGTCAGAGGGAAGTTTGCCCCAACCTGTTCTCTGTAATGCCACAGAAGGTCCTGATGACTACACATCATTCAGATACAACAAATGGCCTGCAGCAAGCTTACTTTCTTGTGCCCAGTGAACCTTCCATAACTTCTGAGAATAGACCAGTCAATCAAACAAAATTATCCTGCCAAAGTTGTGATGCTTGTTCATCACAAAGATAAAGGTCACAACACTGGGGGAAGGGCTTCTTCTGACAGGTCCCATGAACTGTTGCAAATGATTGGCTAGAGTTTTGCATTGTAGGTGAAATACTGGTTAGGGTAAACTGCAGCATCGCGTTCATTCTGGAGTCTTAACATGGAGGACGACAGAGATACTAATGAAAGAATCACTGAGGAAGACACAATTGCATGTCCTTTTCTCTCTTGTCTTCAACCACCTGTAGATATCAGCTGCACATGTGAAAGATGCTCACAGACACTTGGGTGAGCAGGCTTCAAAACACAGACTAGTGTTTCATGGACACATATTTTTTCAATCCCACTCCTCTTTCTGGAGCCCGCACTGAGGTAGACAGGTGCTGTAATTTAGAGAGCAACAATCCTAATTCTGCAGAAGGGTAAGCACTCTCAGGCCCTAACAAACAAGAATTGAAGGAATTTGTGGGACACACATGAGTCACTGTAGGATAGTGTGTGGTAGCAGCATTTCGCAAGAGATCAAATTTCTGTAATGGTTTCTTTCAGAGTTACTGGCTATAGAAGAGAAAGATTTCACACTGGGTATTCTAAATCTCTACTGAGCCACTGAAGCAGACCATGTTATCTAATCTCCAGCTGATAAAAGTCATTTGATTTAAGGCCTGAAGCATAATTTATTTTAAAGACAAGACTATGGTTTGACTGAAACTGAGAAAACCAGTTTTTCTTCCCACTTCCGTAGTCTTTCTTCACACAAAGAATGAAAAATACCTCAAGTAAGGATCTGCATCTGATTTATCAAGAAAATAATTTCTTTAGCTGAAAATAACAATCTTAACACAATCTAACCTTGGCATACAAATGTGTTTTATTTGATATTTTACTGCCTGTGATGCTTCAGAATTTTTGTAACACTCTGGACACTTCTGAGATCAAAACAACTGACTTATGTTTCCCTACGTCAATTTTTCCATCCCTTTATTAGAGATCCTGCTTTTGCTATTCTCTAACTATATAGTACAGTCTTTGCTTTGATGGACTTATTTAGGGGTACTTCCAACCAGACCTACAATTTCATGGGTTCCCTGTTTTGGAGTACTTCTCTCATGCTGCCACAGTTTCTTTTCCCTCCAATCATTTGCATTAGTTATCTCATTCCCTCTCCGACATTCAAATTTCTCTTGCAAAGAATTTTTTTTCCAAGGAATTTTTTTTAAACTTTATTGAAAATTTAGACACAATATTAATTGCCTTTTTAGTCACTGAGTCCCTATCTCGTTCTCACTGCATGATGTTTCCACTTGTTCCTTCTGTGGTCTCTTGCTGATGCCAAAGAGCTCTTTGCTACTTGCTTCTCAACTTTGTAAGTCCAATTCTGCTCACCTTTGGTCAATTCCCTCTTCATTCTTACTATTTCACAAGCTGCAGGAGCCATGAACAGAATGATTTTAACTTTTTTCTTCAGTCTCATCTGTTAAGTCTCTCCTTTTTAACTATGCAACTTCAACAGCCTGTGAGAAATTCACAGTAGTAGCAATGACAGCACCACCACTGGCACCAACTATAATGCGAAATGGATGTTCTGCTTCTGGATGTTTTCACTCCGTCTGCACCGCCTTCCCTTAAAAGGCTTCAACTGCATATTGTGCAAGGAGCAGAACTAAAACAACAGTCACCCCCCCTTATATGGTCAAGTATTACAGTGTTACTCCTTCCCAGTCTTTAATTTATTAAGCAAAAAGCAGTGGAATGCTAAGCCCTCACACACAACACAGATAACCAGGACATTTCACTAAGATAAGACGTAAACTGCCATGGCTGGCAGAGAGGCTGTCAGGAGCACAAGGTAGAAGGAAAAACAGTAGAAAACAAGTTCCTTTTCTTTCTGCTTTCTAGTAGGCTACATCTCACAGAGAAAGATCACAGTAACAGAAATCAATTTTAAAAAAGCATCTGAAGACACTTCAGCTACAAAGGATCTAAAAACATTTGGCTTTCTTGGTTTTGCTTCCTCCCCACTCCTGCAAAGTTTTAATTCCAAAATGCTTCTGCAGGTGGACTAAAGGTACACTGAATCAAGGTCTGGTATTCAGGGGTAGTTTCTGTCTTGAAAACCGGTAACTTCAGGTGGATTTTTTCTGGCTGACAATAGTTCTGAGGACAGTTATTGCTTGCTACTGACGGCAGAGATCATCTCCTTGTTAAATTCTCTTCAGGACAATTTGAATTCCCTTTCAACCAATGGAGCTTCCTGGCACTCATGCAACATAACTGCGGTGCCAACTAACTGTTCCAATATTCTCTCCTGCCTCTCAGTCTCACATTGGCATTTCCCCACATTTGAAATCTTTCAACAGCAAAAACTAAAAATTATGCCAGCAGAAAGGCAATGTGTTATAAACACAACCTACCTTGCTCATGTCTTTTATCACACGGCAACCATACATACTAGGAACTTATTTGAGCTACATGGGACACGTTCACGTTCAGCACAATCACCACTATACTCCAAGGATGTGAATTAATGTGTGGAAGGTCAGCCCCTTGGCTTTAAAGTCCTAAAACAAAAAAATTAAAAACTTGGTATCTCCTTTTGGACCCTTCAAGTTCACTGGAGTTCTTCTGTCTCCTGTAGGATCAGACTTGAAAAGGCTTGCACCATCACAAGGACAGTTAAAACACACATCAGGGAACTGGGGCTCCCCAACATACCCCCAGTGGGGCCCTGCAGTTACTTACACTCCTTGTTGCCACCTACAGGCCGTGGTGTGAACACACCGCTCAATCTTCCACACCATTCAGTTTTCCTGCACACAGACTCTGTACTATCTCAGTCGTTACAAGCACCTTGTGCAACATACCAAAAAGACAGCACTTTTTAAAGTACCCGAGATGCTTTACAAAATAATGGTAAACTCATTTGCGTCACAATCCCAACAGGCAACTTTCTGATTCAGTCCCAGGGGTAAAAGTAAACTCATGTGCCTAACTTCATAGCCAGCTACAGATGCGGGGGAGCCCCGGAGAACTGAAACACACTTGTAAGCAGGCCAACAGCTGCAGCACAGCTCTGCCTCAGATCTCTGAGAAAGGGCTGCAGAATGCCTCTGCCTCTTCCCTGCTCTTCAGGGAGTACGTGGTCAAGGTAAAAATAGCCAGCACAGCTCCTTGCTAAGTCTGCCTGTGCCTTCAAAACTAATGTGACCACCCTGTCCGCTATGGGCAGGCAGTGTAGGAATACTTTTTATGGACACTGTACTTTACCCTAGGCTCCCTAATTTGCTGTGAACTGCCACTGATGCAGAATTCACTGGTGAACAGGGACATTAAATGCACCTTTAACAAATATACGAAGCAGATGGCATGCAAAGCTGAATTTTTCACCCCGTCTTTGCAGGTGCTGCAAGTAGGTTATTATCGTAATGATAAAGAGATGAAATTACTGCCAATGTTAAAACTATCAATAGCATGCAGGTTAGATATGTATTATCGCATCGCTAAGATTGCTTACCATACCCAATTTGTGGGCACTATGAGGCATTAAAGAATCTTTTTCTGACAAGTTCGATCACTTTTAAGAAGTTGCACAGGAGGAGACTTCATACACAGGCTTAGGTTTTAAGGCCTTGAATACAGCTTTGGCTTCTAAGTTTCTCTCTGAAGTCTAGATGATAACAGTCCTAGCAATGAGATTCCATGGCAGAAAAAAGTTCTCTGAAGACCTAAGTGCTTACTTCACTTTAACTGAAGTTTGTGCATATGGAAACGCAGAACTTTCCTTCTTTTCAAGGAAATAATACAGCATTAAAGAAATCCCCACCATGAAAAACTGCACTTTATCAGAAACCTCTCCTTCAGATAGGAAACTGGCCAATGAGCCTACGACATCTACTTCTGCTCAGCCAGACTATCATGGTATGAACAGTGCTGTCAGCATGAAAGGGCTGGAGCTCAGACTACAAAACACAGAACTTTTTGCAGTCTCCAGAAAAAAAAAATTAAATCCTTCCTGTCAGCTTTTAAAAAAATCCCATCACTTTAACAGATTTTAGTATGGAGCAGATGTTCCGAAAAGAATCAGAAATGGACACAACTGCTAGATGCTAGACTTTTGCACAATAACAATAATAATGAAATTAAATTGAATAAATACTGACTTAGTGGTGTTTGCTATGAGGAGAGCTACTAAGAAGCACTTTCTTGAAATTGCTTTTAACATTGGAATTCTCCTGTAATAAATACATTAGTAGGTCAAGAGAAAAAAAATTCTTCCTGCCTTTTGTTAAAAGAAAAATTAATTTAATCATAATGAGAAATGTTTAATTCCAGAAGCAGTATTTGCGCTCTTATTACAGGCAGTGGAACCAGGTCTTAATGTGAATTCACATCTAACTGCTAGAATTCATTCTCAGTTATTTTTTACCAGTAATTAGTTGAATGTAAAATTCAGTTTCCAAACTATTAATAATTTTACCCCTTTGAACTTCTCCCATGGCTAATATTTCTCTTTTCTTTCTCTCCTGTTGAATGATATGAGTCAGAATGAATCCACTGTTTAAAACTAACCCAGACTGTCAACCTGAATGCCTGTATCTGGACTGAGTTTGCTAAGAGCAAGACTTTGTTCTAAGTACAGTATTTATACTAATGTCCTGCTGTGTGTGAGGGAAAACACAGACATGACAGGATGAGAAGAAACAAGAAAGGAGACCAGGAATAAGGCTACAGCATTTCTCAGGTGCAATTCTGCAGAGCTCATAGTCCAAATTTTTGTGGGAGGAGAGGACTAGAGTGATTTAAGTCCTGCTCGATAGTCACAAACTTTAGGCAGCTGTGAAGGTGGAAATGACAGTAAAACATATGCCATATTGTGCAACTGAGGTTAGAGGTCCAAGGATCTCTAACCTCATGGCAAAGCAGCTACCTGTTAGGCAGGAAGCAGTCTGGTCCCATCAGTGTGGTGCTGTGCCACCATCAGTTGGCCGGCTCCACAGGCTGGGTTTGGTGCTTTGCTAGCACAAACACTCCAGCAGTGGGGCAGTGGGACTCCAGACAGTATCTCTGCACTGCTCTGTATTGTGCCATGCAGACATTTGGGCTTACCCAGGCTTGCATGAGAAACACTGCACTGTGTGAAGTAGGCATGATTCAGGCTTTGCTGAATTACTGCACTGGATTTTCCTTAGCTGGAGCAATGTCCAGAATGATCACATGCTTTATATAATTACAATACTGCCTGTGGACATGCAACCCAGTCTTCTGAGTTGTGTTCCTCCAACCCCTTCCCACTTCCATGTCTTCTTAAGTCTTTTCAGCCCTGCTCCAGCATGCCACCCACGCAGAGATTTACGAAGAGAAGCAACCTAGCAGGTTCGTGCTAGGGGATGCTGACTCAGTCACAGCACAACTTCTTCTCCTTCACAGGACAAGTGTTTTATACAAGGGCTCAGTGCCAAAAACTAATGAGGATAGCACATAATAAAATGGGGGTAAAGATAAAACATTGAAGTTGTGGAAAACCTAGTACTTTTGTGCAAAATTTCTTTTTTTCTATATTCTACATTCATTTTTTTAAATAAACTATTACAAAAGGCTTTCATATTTCCATCCAAATTTCTAGGGGGTTTTGGGACTACAGAAGTTAAGTATGCTCAAGTATTTTGCTGAACTGGTGCCAAGAGGCAAAAATCAACTATTTTGCTTTATTGAGTATTAAGTACCCATTATACTAGTTATGTGGACTGTAAGACCTGTTTCCAAGAAATCTGTTAACAAATCAAGTACCTTGCAGACAGAAATACAGCTCCTTATGAAGAGGGGAAGAAAAAAAAAAATTATGCCAAGGTGGATAGGTCTGTGTAAATAAAGATAAGTTGGAAGGTTTATTGTTTTAAAGGGAGGGAAGAAGTAATTTCAATGTGCAAAAATGGATGTGTTCATCCTCCTGCTTCTGAATTCTCCTCATTGTGTGCATCTGTATAGAAAAACAGGATGCTGCAGACACACCCTATAAAAAAGCCCAATGATTCTTTAGTTTAACTAAAGCTAGCTGTTTGTCATTAATTTGTCACGAATTGTAGCTGAGACAGACTCCAAAGTTCACAGGAGGAAGGCCAGTTTGTTGGATGTACATGGGGGAAGAAAACCACCTAGAATAAACAGTTACTTAATGTTAAGAAGTTATTTTTCTTCTCTGAGTCTCTGCCCATGTGGATTTAACTGACTTATGGTGACTTTCCCGCAGTCTCGCAAGTCACAGCGTCCTGAAGATAGGTGGTTAAATAAGGAGTGTGTAAAACAGCTCTCATTAAACTGCTGCACGAGCAACAGGCACAGGAGGAACTCAGCAGACTTCTTGCTCATTTTATCTCAGGTATGGGAATACTCTTTGACATGCTAAAGTGTTGCCAAGACTCTCACCCCTTCATTACTAATGAACTTCTAATATGCTGAATAATCCATTTGAAGAATTTCCAAAAAGATATTGCCAGACTTTCCACAACTCTTTCCAGTGAAACAAAGAATTGACTTATCTGGTATAAATAACAAAGTGCTCTGAAAATATATGACAGGTGGTCATATATTGCATTTGATGGTGGCAGTAAGGACCGAAAAGGAAGGGTCTGACGGATTAGCTTCAGCTGCAGTTAAACTTTATTACGGTAAACTCAGGAGGACATTCTACAAACACTTCATTCCAGTGAGTTACAAGAACCTAAACTCACTCTCTAATCACACTGGGTGAGTGATACCCACCACGAAGACAATTTTTGCAAAGGAGCAAAGTAAGATTTAAACTGGATGAGGAGCACACAGCTCAGACTGGTAACAACGTCAGCAAGATCCTAGAATTGGTAAAGGCAAGCATGAATCAGGCCTCTTAAGCATTTCTAAATGATGAGAGAAAGAACAAAACAAACCATGTTTGTACAGAGTTTTGACAAAAAGCTAAGACAGCTTTAGGTGTATGTGATGGGGAGCTGATGCATTTGAACAAGAGCAAGTAATCTTACACATCTACCAGCTCACAGTAGGCCTCCTGAGAACATACAGACTCATGATTTTAGACCACAACTTCTTGTGTTCCTGAAGAACTATCTAAGGAAGATTCAGGTAACTAGGAGGGGCGGTAGAATTAGCTCTTGATTCTGGAAGACTCAAGAACCAAGAGCTGGTGTGGAACAGTGCACACGGGCTGACAGCCAATGCTGTCTGGCCCACAAAAGGAGCTACCCTTATGATCACATCATGCCCAGTCTTCCCTAAGAAATCTTCACATGGGAAGGAAGATACTGAGAAAAATAAAACACTGGATGACTGCAGAGGTAAAACAATCCAGCAGACTACCCCAGCAGCGAGTGATCAGCTAGTAAGAAGCAGCTGCTAAAGAACTTAATTCTCCGATTTACAAATAGATCTATGACTAAGCTAATTTCCTAACACAACCCAGCAGCAACTGTATGGAGACATTTGGTCTATCTATATTATTCCTCTCTGGAATCACAGAAAGATTCTGCAGGCCAGTCAAACCACCCATACTGTCTGACATTAAGTAAGGAGACTCTCTAGCATCCTACAGGAGACTCCTAGCATGTTGTGAGTCTACCCGTGAGAGGAACGATAACAGTTACTGTGAAAAAAGAGACGAGGAGTGGCACCTTTAGCATGTCACCTGGGAGTCTATCCACTGTCAATCTTGGGCAGGGAGAAAGCAAATTTTGCCACAGCATTGTGGTGTTTGGTGGTGACCGCCAACGGTCACTCACTGAGGAGACCAGCTCCAGTGTAGGGAAGTCCGCACTGGGGAAGGGAAGTGAGGTGAAAAGGGCCAGCAAGGAGCTCTTCTGGGGGCCTTTTGAAGCTGGGAAAAGCAGCTAGCTCGTGCTGGGACCAGCAGCTTGTAGGGCTGCTGACGCAGTGTTGGCGGAGCCAGCACCACCGGCGGCAGTTTTAAATGAGCCCTTCGGAGGCAGCGAGTGGGTGTCACCCAGGACCAGGAAGCCATGGTATCCACTCAGAAGAGGACCATGGCATCCCTGCGCTCTGCAGGCACCAGTTCTGATGCAGCTTCCCAGACAGAGCTCTCCTGGGAAGAGGCTGCCACCCAGGTGTAGGGCTGCAGGGTGGGCCCTGTACCTACGCCCGTGTCGGGTGTCAGCAGTGAGCATGCCTGCGGGAGGTGTGCCCAGGTAGAGGAGCTCCTCCGCTTAGTGATGGAGCTCAGGGAGGAGGTAAGCAGGTTGAGAACTATCAGGGAGTGCGAGAGGGAGATACACACTTGGAGTCGTACCCTGCCTCCCATGAGAGAAACTCTCCAACCGACTGAACATGGTGACGTGGAGAACAGGGGGCAACGGCAAGATGTTCCTGCCGGACGTAACAGGCACCACAGGCGTGTCTGCCCAGTGACTTCTCCACCTTCCCAGGTGCCATTGCAGAACAGGTACAGTGGTCTGCAAGAGGAACTGGAGAAGGCGGAGGATGACAGTCCTTCCAGCTTGGAGGTCTTATCGAGGCCTAGTCGGACCAGCCCCCACATCAAAACCACCTCAATAAAAAATAAAAGACGTGTCGTTGTCATAGGTGACTAACTTCTGAAGGGAATGGAAGGCCCAATATGTAGACCAGACCCACTATATAGGGAAGTCTGCTGCCTCCCTGGGGTCCAGGTTAATAAGGTAAAGAAGAAACTTCCGTCCCTAGTACAGCCCTCAGATTATTATCCATTTTTGGTTGTTCAGGTAGGCAGCGATGAAGTAGTGAGGAAAACTCCATGGGCAATGAAGAGAGATTTCAGGGCCTTGGGATGACTGGCCAAGGGATCGGGAGCATAAGTCATGTTCTCCTCTATCCCTCCAGTTGCGTGGAAGGATGATGAGGGGGTAAACATGAAGAGCCAGCAGATCAATGCCTGGCTCCGAGACCGGTGCTACTGGCAGGACTTTGGGTTCTTTGACCATGGCTTGATTTCCAGGACACCAGACCTGCTGGTAACAGATGGGAACAGCCTATCTCGCAGGGGGAAAAGGGTTCTAGGGCAAGAGTTAGCAGGACTCCTTGAGAGAGCTTTAAACTAGATTCGAAGGGGCACAGGGATGTAACTGGGTTCGCTGGAGAGGCACCTGGGTGCAGTAGCCCAGCACTTCTGGGGCAGTGTGCTAGCTTTTTTGAGAACCAGAAGGCCTACCACCCCTCAAGGGTAAAAACTACACGTTCATCTGCCTCTCTGAAATGCTTATACACCAATGCACGCAGCATGGGGAACAAACAGGAAGAACTGGAGATCTGTG
>VFFE01008611.1:2191635-2274656 GCA_008921705.1 Burhinus oedicnemus
GGGGTGCATCAAGAGGTGTGTGGCAAGCAGGTCGCGGGAGGTTATCCTCCCCCTCTACTCTGCTCTGGTGAGGCTGCATCTGCAGTACTGTGTCCAGTTCTGGGCTCCCCTGTTCAAGAAGGACAGGGAGCTGCTGGAGAAGGGTACTGCAGAGGGCTACAAAGATGATTAGGTGACTGGAACACCTTTCTTATGAGGAAAGGCTGAGGGACTTGGGTCTTTTTTGTCTGGAGAAGGCTCAGAGGGGACCTCATCAATGCTTGTAAATACTTAAAGGGAGGGTGCTGGGAGGATGGGACCAGTCTTTTTGCAGTGGTGTCCAGTGACAGGACAAGAGGTCACAGGCACAGACTTGACCATAGGAAGTTCCATCTAAACATGAGGAGGCACTTCTTTACTTTGAGGGTGGCAGAGCACTGGAACAGGCTGCCCAGAGAGGTGGTGGAGTCTCCGACTCTGGAGACTTCAAAACCCGCCTGGACGCCATCCTGTGCAACCTGCTCTAGGTGAACCTGCTCTGGCAGGGGGCTTGGATTAGATGATCTCCAGATGTCCCTTCCAATCGCAGTGATTCTGTGAAAACAGCCAAAGTCTGGGGCTGCTCTCTCACTCTTCCTAGATGGAAAGTACACAGAAAAAGTTAAAAGGAAATGTGAAAAACTTGAAGAAAATGGAAACAAGGAGCAAACAACAGTCAGGGCACTGAAAATCCCTTAAACAAGATGAATTAAAGTAATTACGGATGTCTTTTAAACTAGACTACCTACAGTGATTAGTAATTAGACATGTCAATAGAAGGACTTACTGGAGTACTAGGAAGATATTGCTGAACTTTGGTAGTTAGAGATGGAAATAAATACCTTCTAGATCACGCACAGACAGAGCAGAGGTTCCCATGGTGCTGTAGTCCTACACATACCACACCTGAGATCCACACTACCAAACAAAATAAACAAAAAAGAGCAATCCTTAAAGGAAATTTACAGGCTATGGCTTAGTCCACACTGTAACATTTTGGCACGATGTTGTTTTAGGGGTAATAAATGCTACTTGGACAGCAAAACCCTAATGAGTTTCACCAACAACAAAGCCCATACTTCTTCTCAGAAACTCAAATGAGTGACGTAACTGATATACGTGATGAAAAGATGAAAATTCTCACTGTTCTCCCAGCCAAATCAACTAGGGTAAAAAAACTATGCATTACAGTCACAAGCTATATATATGGCAAATTACTCTTCTTCTCTTTAATAAACACACACACTCCGCATGTAGAATATGTAAGTTCATGAAAATGCCATCACTGCCTTTGAACTGTACATTTCCAGGAACTCAAACTTACAAGTTTGAAAACTTCTAACAAAGAGTATTGCAGCAACTAATATTGTTTTCAACTGTTTCTCTTGGTTACAAATGTATTGGAAAGCTTTGCACAAGATGCAGTCTGTGTAACTCTTTTTTATTATGGGTTTGTTTTCTTCAGTGTGTGGGATGCTAACAGGTGTACTCATCATAATGTTCCACCACACCAAATGCTGTTCTCATGTTGCTTTATTGTCATCAGTTCAAGACTCAAATCCAAAATGCATAACTTTGCACCTTCTTTGGCAAATGTTTCAAGAGTCAACTCCCAAAGCAAGTGTAACATTCAGGACAGAGTGCCTGTGACTCCCTGCCTTGTGCAAACTTCATTGTCCCCTTCACACAAGCTCTAATAGAATGACTAGAAACAGCTGTTGACATATACAGTATCTAGATACAGCTGTGCTAAAAGTAAGGATAAAGCAAGAGACAAAAGCTGCGTTGCGAAAGACAACTAGCAAACGCAAGCATTTCTATGAGTATACAGTGAGGGAGAGATCTGCTTTGGCAGCAACATAGCCCAACAGAATTTTGTCTTTCACATAATAAAACCAGCTGGCACAGTGCTCAGAGTCCCTGTGAGGTGAAATTAGAATCACAGAATCATAGAATATTGCAAGTTGGAAGGGACCCATAGGGATCATCGAGTCCAACTCCCTGCTCCTCACAGGACTACCTAAAACTAAACCATATGACTAAGAGCGTCATCCAGACACCCCTTCAACTCTTGACAGGCTTGATGCTGTGACCACTTCTCTGGGGAACCTGTTCCAGTGACAAATTGCACACATATATACTGCAGATCCACACAGAATCTGAGGTTTGATTGCAGAGTTCATAGTACTAATAAAGAAAAGCCCAACCATCTGGCAAGCATGTGGCCATGCTCTCCAGATGTACTGCAGTAAACACCAAGGTTATTCATGCCCTTCCTGGCTGAGACACAAGAATCACTTTTCATTACTATTTCAGCATTCATATGGCTATACATTAAGTTAATTCCTCCTTGTCTGTAAATGAAAGGATGAAGGGAATGGACAGCAATCAGGTACCATGACTTCTAGCAATTTCAGTGAATTTTTACATAACAAATGTAATTCCTTTAAAGATTCCAAGCTTGTTATAGCCTCCAAATTCTGCCATGGCTCAGCAACACAAAGACTATGCCTTATTCTAGGAAAGATACTATCCGGTTTTTTTATGACTGCAGCTGACTGTATTAGACAGTCCGTGTCTGTCCCATTCCCAACAGCATCACCTGTGACTAGTTAAGCTTCATCCGCAAAGGCAGGTTTTTTGGTATATACATCCAGAAAAAGAGCTGTCACTGCTACAATGCAGTATGCTGTATTAACAGCCTGCCTTGTTATTGGCTTCTTGAATAAGGCAGGCAGGAGGACAATCTTCTTAATGCATGGAAAGAACAGAAACAAACAAAAAGATTTAGGTTGTTTAAAGCAAGCCTGTCCCTAGAAAAGGAAAGTCACCTACCAATATAAGACACATCTGAGCACAAAATGACACAAATTAATTTCAGTAGTGGACTTTGTCACATTAAGGATTTGGCAAAAGCTTCATATTTAGTGCAACAATGAAATGTCAGAAGAGCCTGTAATGCATGCATACTATGGGGAAAAAAACCAAAGCCTGAAAAAGGAACAACCAACACTCAAAACTTCCACACCTCTCCACCCTCAAACAGGGACATTTCCTGTTCTAGCCTTGAGTCCTGCACGGTCACAGCTGTATTTAAAACTTGTGAGTTTTCCAGCAATTAAAATGGTCTATGAAGGCAGGGGGAAAATGTTTCTTAAGTTCTCTTATTCTATGGAAACTGTCAGGGAGATTTTATTATACGCGAAAAGAGAATAGATGTAATAAATAGAGAAAAGGAAGAGGTATTATCCTTACATCCTTCTGCAGATACTTACTGAGGTGAGCCTCTGTAATGTCATCACCAGTGACTGGCAAGACCTGTGGTCTTTTACAGGTAAGGTAATAATTCTATGAACTAAGCACAGGGAAAACTTTCCATTAACTCAGCAGTACACACAGCCCATAATCATTAGCCTTTTTAGGCCTAATAGAATGAGGTTAGCTGGTTCAAAAGGCACTGTGCCTATGCTCATTGACCAAGATGCAAAACTGATGTGAATCTAACCACAACATGTGGTACAAAACTCAGTATTGACAGCAATTCAAACTGGGCTTTCAGTAGAGAAACAACAGCTTTATGTACATATCAGAAGTTACTGGTAGCTTCCACAGCCTCTTCCTCACCTCCCAAGTACTGTAATACGACATCCATCCTCTCACGCAGAATTAGCAGGATAGCTCAGAAAATGATCAGGAAAAAAACAGTGCCATTTCTCCAGCTGGATAATTCATTGGTTTAGAAGAAAATAAAAAAGTAAATAATTTAAGGCAACATCAAGGTTTTCTATACATCACCTTGCTGTTAATCAGGGTAACTACAAGACCGCAAGACTGCAGACAAGCTCAACAGTCCTGATAGCATGAGGACTTTCCAGCAAAGGTCTCTTCATAACGCCACAGCATTGTAAAATTATAAAATAATTCAGATCGGAAGTGACCATAGGAGGTCTCTAGTCCAACATTCTGACCAAAGCAGGGTCAGCTATGAGATACAACAAGGTTGCTTATGGCTTTGTCCAGCTGGACACTGAATAACTTCCTCATTTCAAATTATTATCGTTGCCTCTTGTCCTCCCACCATGCCTAGCTGTGAAGTGCCTGGCTCCATCTTCTTGACAGCCTCTCTGTAGGTACAGGTGGCTGCTCTTAGGTGCCACCAACCAGGCTGAACAAACCGAGTTGCCCAGCCTCTCCTTGTACAGCCTGTGCACCCACCCCTATCCGTCTTGGTGATCCTATGCTGAACTTGCTCCAGTTTATTGATGTCTTTCCTGTACTGGCGATCCCCAAAGCAGACACAGTATCTGGAACTGGTTTCACACGTGCTGCATGGAGCAGAATAATCACTTCTCTCATTCTCTGGACCATGCTCTTACTCATACAGCCCGGTTGGCTGTTGGCCTTCCCTGATTCCAGGGCACACAGCTGGCCTTTCTCCAGCTCACTGAGCACCAGGGCCTCCGGCTGCCTCTGCAGAGCTGCTCCTCAGCCCCTCTGTTCCCAGCTTGCATCACTGTAGGGCTCTGTCTTTTTAGGGGCTGGACTCAAGATTTGTCCTTGTCGAATTTCATCAGGTCCCTGTCCATCCGTTCCTCCCAGCTGTCCAGACTCCCCTGACTGGCAGCTCTGCCCTCCAGCATATCAACAGGTACCCCCACAATTTGGTGTCATCTGCAAGCTTGGTTAGAGTGCCCTCCATTCGCTCCTCCAGACCACTGATAAAGATGTTAAACAGGACAGGTCACAGAATAGACCCCTGCAGTACCCCACATTTTACCAGCTCTTTAAACAATGGTCCTTGAGCCTGACCACCAAAGCAGACTTTTACCTATTTAGTTCTCCACCCATCCAAATCACAAAGTCCTGAGTTGGATACAAGAATATTGTGGGGTACAGTGCCAAAAGCCTTACTAAAATGGAAGCAAATTACATCCGTTGCCTAACCTCATCAACAGATTCAATCGTTTTTTATCACCCAGGCAATCGGGTTGGTTAGACATGATTTATTGGAGTAATTCCCTAATTATGCCATTTAGATTCAGATTTCCTTCCTTACACTAGTTCTGCTTTTTCTCTCTTGCAAACTGTTCTGTGGATTTTAGTGAGTGAAAATTATTAAGTGCTCTGTGAGATTGTAATACTTGGCTGGGAAGGCAGAAAGCAGTTTCACAACTTTATGATAGTGTTCACACAAACAGAGAAAATTAAAAAGGAAGAAACTATAATATGCCATAGAAATAGACTGTTCCTACAGAATCATAGAATGACTGAGGTTGGAAAGATCTCAGGTCTCTTTCATTTCCCAACAAAAAGAAACAGAAGACAATGTTTCTGCTCTTCCAAAATTAATTTGACAATTCAAGTGACTGTGACTTAAAATATAATCTGTTCTAACAGGACTCTCAAACTTCTTCAAATAATGTTAAGTACCCTGGCTCTATCACAGTCTTACAAAGATCTTCTTCAAAACACCTAGAATGTAAAGAACAATTTTCTGTCTTAATTTGTAAACAATCTTAGTAACTTAGCAGATGATTAGACTTCAGTACACATAAGAAGCAGAATTTTAAACACACTCTTCTGAAATTCTGTGCCAGAAAAGTTTTCTTTGAAATCAGCAGGAAGACTTCTCCACGAGGGTCACCCATGTATGAAAAATCCTTTGATGGGAGAGGTTGCTCCTGGGCTGATACCAGCTATGCTGTCCAGCACAGACAAAACATGTTCAGACATGCTAAACCATGTGGGAGCCTTTCTAGGCTGAAGCCCAAAATAAGACTCCATAAGCCCCTGAAAGAAAAGGGGCCTTTACTTTAAACTTTCTTTTAGCGGTCACAAAGTCTTCTGTAACTGGCTTGCTGTAAACTTCCTCAAATTGTTTTAATTAAAATGCTTTTGGACTTTTTTATCAGGACATTTGTAGGAATTCCTGTTGTTTATACCCAGCTGTATACTTTTTGAGATATGACAGATGCAGCACTAAAAAAAAATGTGGACCTTCTGTTACCCAACATCTGTCTACTGCACAGTGCAAGGCCTGCTCAGAACATTTTGCAAAAAGTTTATTTTTCTGAGGTAGTTTTTCACATGTGGCATACTAAGACCAGACAAAACTCTGTTCGTGAGAACTGCAAATACATGTATTTCTTAGTAAGAGTCAATCAAGTTTACAGAATATATTTATGTCTCACCAAGCACCAAATCTTGCGCTCTCTAATTCTGGTGGACAAACTGACCTCACGTACAGCCAAAGCTTAAGCTGGAAACAGAACACTGTATAGTTTTCAACTTATCTGTTCCTTTTAAATGAAGAGAGCTTTCAGTACACCTTTCTCCACTTAATCCTGAAAGCTGCACATGGCACAAACAGCGAACCTGCTCATTTTAAGCTAAGCAGCTATAGCTGTCCACTCCAGGTGCAGGCCAGAGTGCAACTAGTTACGAATGAGAAGAAGAGTTGTATGTTGTGTAATGCTGCTCTGCAGCCTGTCATTCTTAATAGGCATCAGTTGCCTTCAGGCTCAGAACCGACAAGTGTACCCCTTTCAGACTCAAAAACTAAGTTGTGTGCAAAGTAAAAGGAGGTAAGCCACAAGACTGCCTAGCCTCTCTTGCCACTGAGCCATAAAGGACAAGACAGAGTTTTCTACTGCTATTTCACAGGGCAGCAACATGTTTTCTGTCCTTTTCTTCCCCAGCAATGAAATGCAGCCACTGAAGAACACAAGATACAGTATCGATCCATTGTCACTGAAAAGTTGAAAAGCATGGAATACATTGAGAGATGTTCATTCTCATCTTTGGCTGAGAAAGTACGTGAGAGTCTGACTGCTGCTGTCCTGAAAAGTGTTAAGAATAAAGACTTACCCCACATACATCCAAAATGTGGCCTGCCATGACCACAGTGGGCAGCGTGTTTTCACCAGTGCAAGCTAGGATAACGAAACACTGGATAGCCAAGAATATGGTGGGCTTGCAATGGTAAAATATACCACACTATACTAAAGCATACCAAACCCAGCATCAAAGCAAATACAAAGAAGACAAAGACATCTCCTTCAAGATACCCTTCAAAATATTTGCAATGATAAATCACCTCCACTGCTTAAAAAACATTCAGAGATGAAAGCATAACAGCTAGATTACAAGCACATTGTAGAAATAAGACTAAGAAGCACAGCTAACAAAAGGACATCATTGCCTTGTAATGACAGTTGTGGTTTTTTTTCTCCACAAAGCTTTTTAAACATGTTGTATCTGTGTAAATAAAACAATTAGCTGCATAACATATTTGAAAACTGGTACAGAAAAACTACCATCTTTACTAGATATACAAGTATACAGAGGACATAGAAGTCTATTTTTAATATTGCAATGTTATTCAAAAAAATTACAAATCCTGAACAAATTTCCCACCACAACACTCAACAACTTTGTATTATGCTTCAATTATGTTAAATTATATTCATGAAGTTTTTATGCAGTTGTCCTTTTGCAGCATTTCAGAACAGAACTTGTCCTTCTGCTTCATCTAATTTAAAAACTGCTTGTATGTGACATGGACTCAGTTTGACAGAGGTGTCTTAAAAAATTCACAGCAGGACTATTCCAGATAAGAGGAAGTGAGACTGACTTATCCTACTGAAGGAAGATAAAAAGAGTGAGGTCACGACTGGCATAACTTGAACAAATCACAGTCAGAGTGAATGCAATATCAACCATGTAGAAAGACATATTTATATCTTGGAGAAGTCTGTATGTTAGAAGAATCTCTTACAACTCAACAGTAAAGGACGTTCATGTAGAGAAAGAAATACACAGAGCCTATCCTGCTTCTGGCACAAACTTCTTCATTAAAAAAGATGATCAACAATACAGAAAAAAAGCAGATGGTTGAAAAGAAACAATAAGCTACAGATTCTCAAGAAAAGAAAGACAAAAAAAAATCCATGCAGTATTTGTAAATGAAGAATTCAAGGAAATAATCGTAAAGGCACAAGTGGAATGTGGTGTGCTGTTCTCCATGGCCAGAGTTTCTTTAATTGCTACTGCTTGCTAAACAGTGATAAAAGGGGCCATCTATTAATTCATCCAAAAACTTTTTTCAGTGTTTACAGAGGAAAGACTAATCTTTACAGGAAGAAGGAGCAGAAGCACTTACATAGGACAATACATCACTCAATAAAAACATATAGGAAGGGCCCCGAGCTTCAAGATGGAAGCAGGTCATCTTGGGTTTGTATTCCCTTGTTGAGACCTGGGTTTAGACCACTGACTTCCAACAGCACTGTCCTTATTGGTACCAAGCCGTGGGTACCACCTGCAGAGGAACAGTCAGCCCTTCTTTCTTTACCTTCCCATCAACCTGTATCAATTTTTTTGCATTGCTTGACTTTGACGTAGCACAGTATGCATGAGCCCATTATTCAAGCTTCATTATGCTCTTTTGGTTTCCTTCTATTATAACTGCATTTTAAATGGCAAACAGAGATGTTCATTATTTGTTAGTGGAGACAATTTGCTTCTCTAGTTCTTCCAGGTAGGAGTGAGAGAGAAAAGCAAACTGACCTAAGCTGAGAATGAAGACAGGACCTCTTCTTGGGTAATTCCTCCTTTGTTTCCAAATGCTCAAAATGACCTAGAAACACCTGGACCAGTGTTGCTCCTCTCTAAGCAGTAAGAGAGATGAACTCACCTGATAAGAATGAGTAAGTTCAGCCTTTGCCATACCTGGGCAAACATTGCTAGGTAGCTGGGCAGAATAATTGTAATAAGACAGTTAGCTGGATTAATATTTTTCACAGAATCACAGAATCACTGCAGTTGGAAGGGACATCTGGAGATCATCTAATCCAAGCCCCCTGCCAGAGCAGGTTCACCTAGAGCAGGTTGCACAGGATGGCGTCCAGGCGGGTTTTGAAGGTCTCCAGAGTCGGAGACTCCACCACCTCTCTGGGCAGCCTGTTCCAGTGCTCTGCCACCCTCAAAGTAAAGAAGTGCCTCCTCATGTTTAGATGGAACTTCCTATGGTCAAGTCTGTGCCTGTGACCTCTTGTCCTATCACTGGACACCACTGCAAAAAGACTGGTCCCATCCTCCCAGCACCCTCCCTTTAAGTATTTACAAGCATTGATGAGGTCCCCTCTGAGCCTTCTCCAGACAAAAAAGACCCAAGTCCCTCAGCCTTTCCTCATAAGAAAGGTGTTCCAGTCACCTAATCATCTTTGTAGCCCTCTGCAGTACCCTTCTCCAGCAGCTCCCTGTCCTTCTTGAACAGGGGAGCCCAGAACTGGACACAGTACTGCAGATGCAGCCTCACCAGAGCAGAGTAGAGGGGGAGGATAACCTCCCGCGACCTGCTTGCCACACACCTCTTGATGCACCCCAGGATGCCACTGGCCTTCTTGGCCACAAGGGCACATTGTTGGTTCATGGTCATCCTGTTGTTCACCAGGACACCCAGGTCCCTTTCCACCGAGCTGCTTTCCAGCAGGTCAGCCCCTAACCTGTACTGCTGCATGGGGTTATTCCTCCCCAAGTGCAGTACCTTACACTTGCCTTTGTTGAACTTCATGAGGTTTCTCTCTGCCCAGCTCTCCAGCCTGTCCAGGTCACACTGAATGTCAGCACAGCCTTCCAGTGTGTCAGCCACCCCTCCCAGTTTTGTGTCATCAGCAAACTTGCTGATGGTACACTCTATCCCTTCATCCAGGTCAGTGATGAATATGTTGAAAAGGACCGGACCCAGTACTGACCCCTGGGGAACACCACTTGTCACAGACCTCCAACTAGACTCTGTGCCACTAATCACAACCCTGTGAGCTCTACCTGCCAGTCAGTTTTCGATCCACCCCGCTGTCCACTCATCTAACCCACACTTCCTAAGCTTGCCTATGAAGATGATGTGGGAGACAGTGTCGAAAGCCTTGCTGAAGTCAAGGTAGACAACATCCACTGCCCTTAATGTCCTCCACCAGTCCCTCTTTGTTGGTCAGTACTAGGTCCAGGAGTACACCTCTCCGTGTTGGCTCCTCCACCACCTGAGTCAAAAAGTTATCGTCAAGACACTGGAGTAACCTCCTGGACTGTCCATGCCTAGCTGTGTAGCCTTCCCAGCAGATTTCAGGGTGACTGAAGTGCCCCATGAGAACCAAGGCCTGTGACTGTGAGGTGACTCTCAGCTGTCTGTAGAAGGCCTCATCAACTTCCCTATCCTGATCAGGTGGCCTGTAGTAAACCCCCACAACAGTGTCTCTCATGTTAGCCTGCCCCTTAATCCTTACCCACAAGCTCTCAACTTGCTCTTCATCCGCCCCCATGGAGAGCTCGATACATTCCAGTTGCTCTCTCACATGAAGAGCAACTCCACCACCTCACCTTGGTGGCCTATCTTTCCTAAAGAGGACGTAGCCATCCATGACAGTGTTCCAGTCACGTGAGCTACCCCACCGTGTCTCAGTAATTGCGATGAGATCATGGGCCTGCAGCCGCACACAGATCTCCAGTTCTTCCTGTTTGTTCCCCATGCTGCGTGCATTGGTGTATAAGCATTTCAGAGAGGCAGATGAACGTGTAGTTTTTACCCTTGAGGGGTGGTAGGCCTTCTGGTTCTCAAAAATCATCCTGTCTTTGTTTCATTCATTGCTGTTCATAATGTTTGGGGCTCCTGTCCTTAAGAAACAAGCAAAGCTTGCTGTTCTGCCTCAGACAAAATGGACCCCACTCTAAACCAGCACTGGGATTTTAAGTTTCTTGCTGCCAGTCAGCCTCCCTCCTGCACCCAAGACAGCTTGTTTAGAATTAATCGCATCTCTGCCCTTCACTGCACGAAGACATTTCTTTAAATATGTCCGAACAGTCACTGTCACAGCAGGCCCCCTTAAAACCTGCCTCTAGCTAAACAGATAGTGAATGGACAGTCAGCTAACAGAACACCGATATGTCAAAGCCGCATTAAAAGATGGGCTACCAGCTGTAAAGTGACAGGGTGCTGCGTCGTAAGGTGCTTAGCTTTGCTCAGGGTAATAATAATCAGAGCACTTACATGCTGTTGCAGTGACCTGGGTGTAGAAACAAGGTATTAGAATTCTCACAGTAGAATTCTCTAAACAACCGTCTTTTCCCATACCAACTTGATTGCTATTTTCCACACCCATTCAGCTTCATAATTCCTACAGAAACAATTTTTACTCACCCTTGTGATTCTCATTTCATAGACCATTAGCTAACATCTCAGTATTTAATTTCCTGTCCTGTTATGCAAGCATCAGATAAATCAGAATACAAGGATATGAGAATAGTTTGTTGAACAGGGGACACGTTCCTTCCCATTCCTCACAAGAAAAAGAACACCAACCTAAGGGTACATATTGCCAGAATTGAATTCTGGGGACATACTACCACAATCCTGTTGATTTTGGAGCATATTAAAGCAGATGTTTCCTGTCAAGTGTTACAATCTCCCTACAGTGCATACTAGTATATTCCAGGAGTCACTTCAAGCAAACACATGTAAATGTTAAACATCTTGAGGGAATTCTCTTGTAATCCACCGCTTCGTTTGTTAATGCTGTGTTCCTAAGCAAAATTTAAGTCCTCTGGATTACTGCTTCCTTCTGCTTAATAGCACACTGTGAAAAACTATTAAACAACACATCATCATCATGCACACAAGTGAACAAAGTATCAGATTTTCAAAATCCTTTCTTTCAAGTACTAAGTATGATTATTTTTTTTATAGCTAAGGAAAAGCTCTAGTACAATGATTTAGGCTACATTGTGGCCGTGCAATATGGACACACCATAAGAGGTGGTTTTCCTTTGCTTTCCAGCGTAGACTTCAGGAGAGAGGCCCATGACCTCAGAAGACAGTAGCCAAGTGGACAGGAATTGATCCAATTCCCTCACATGAGAGCTACTCTTATTACCAAGGTCCAGAAGCGGGCCAAAAGAGAGAGTTGGATACCCAACAACAATAAGATTAATTCTGTAGACACAAACCAAATTACACCTTTCAGACAACAGTTGGGGTCTAAGGACCAAAGAAGTGCTGTTCCAGAGACATCGTGCTGACACCATCAAATACAGTGAAGCACGCCTAGCAGAATCTGTCTTTCTCTCATGAAAAAAAATTAAGGAATGTCCACGTACAAGAACCTTTTGACCATCATTATCTCTGTTTCCCTACTCTGGTAAACACCATTGGGAAAAGATTTCCAAGCATTTTAATTTTCTATGGAGTCGTAACAGTATTATTAAATCCCAGTTAGATGTGCCTGAAGTTAGCATTTGCTAACTCCTAGGGAAGATTAAGACTATCAGGTAGATTACAAGTTTCTTTTCTTTTCCTAGGCGCTACATCTGCTATTCTGCTGCATCTATTACAAACGTTGCCATTTCCTTTTCAATCATCTTTATTTTAACAGTTTCTCAATTTCTAGTGTTAGAACAAAAAAATACAGTAGATAAGGAATATCAGCACTCAGTAGCACAGTATAAATATTTTTAAGTACTCTGTTTATTAAGCGTGCTCTCCCTCCCTTGTTAATCAAGTCTCAAGTCTTGTTCTTATTCTGCCCATACTATTACATGACGTAGACAACAGTTGGCCCTCAATGTCCTTTTCCTTTATTTATTTCTTCTAATTCGCTAACAAAAAAGACTTTTCAAAGTATTTTTAAATAACCATTTCCATGGAATTGAATGGTACTGCATGCATTAAAGGCCAAACCATTATTAACTCAAGCTATCATATTTCAAGATAAATCTAGCAAGTTAAGTGGAACATGTCCAAGAAACCCATGGATGTAGACTGGTATGAATAAGAACAAAACTCACCCATTAATCTTTGTAAATAAGAAGGTCTGCTGTTCATCTACTATCTCAAATGGAATAAATGCTGATTTGACTGAATGACAGTCTAGATAAGGGAAATATTTACGTATTTAAGGGACTTGTTTTAGATGTTGTACCGGATGTACACGGTAGGGTTGCCAGCAGGGGACTGCACAGTTGGCCTCTGTGAGGAGAGGCCTGGGCCGCCACATGCTGGACACAGCCAGTTCCAGTCAGCTCCAACAGACCCACCACAGAGCACAGCTGAGGTCAGCAGCCAAGCTGGTGGTCCCTCTGGGAAAACATAGTTTAAAAGGGCAAAAAGCTGCCCAGCAGTCAGGACTAAGGAAGAAACAGCCTTGTGAACACCAAGTTCAGAGAAGAAGGAGTGGGAGGAAGAGCTGCTCCAGGTGCCGGCACAAAGATTACTCTGCAGCCCATGGAGATGACCCACAGTGGAGCAGATGGATATTTCCTGACAGGGACTGCAGCTGGTGGAAAGCTCACGCTAAACCAATTTTTTTTCCTGGAGGACTGCAGCCCATGATGACAGCCCACACTGGAGCAGGGGAACAGTGTGAAGAAGAAGGAGCAGCAAAGAGGAGCTGTTATGGACTGACCCCAACCCCATTTCCCATCCCCCTGCACCACTTATTGTGGAGGAGGTAGAAGAAGAATGAAGGAGTGAAGTTGATCCTGGGAAAAAACGGCTGGGGGGAATCTGATGGTTTAATTTGTGGGTTTTCAGTTTCTCACTACCCATATCTATTTTCACTGGCAATAAATTAAATTAATATTTCTCAAGTCGAGTCTTCTGCCTGTGACTGTAATTGTCTTTATCTCAGACCATGAGCGCTTTCATCCTATTTCCTCTCCTTGTCCTGTTGAGGATGGGGAGTGAGAGTGTGGCTGGGTGGGCATCTGGCAGCCAGCCGGCCCAGGTCAACCCACCATAAATACTTGGATGCACATTTTGATGTTCATTTTAGAAGCTTCAAAAAAAATCTTTAGCATTGGTATAATTAGAAATAGTTAACAGTAGCAAAGAAGACAAGCAGCTTTGGAAGGTTATGCAAACAGGATAGATTACAGCTAACATCAGATGACAATCTGTAACATTTCACTCAAAACTTTTTACTCATTTCATTAAAATCACTATTCAGAATTTGTTTAGGATTTATTTCATTAATTGCATTTTAACCAATTCCCACAAGATTTCACCGTCAGATGTTTCACTCACATTAACAATTCATCCTTCATACTGTAACTAGTGCTATGCACCACAAGAGCCTTCTTCTAAAGACCAGAGTGAGGTCAGGGATGAGCGTGAGTCTAGAGCAAGGAAGACGTACCCTCAGTACAGGAGGAATATATTGGGGAACACTTAAACTAAACCTACATAAGTCCATGAGATCTCAGGTGCTGAGGGAGCTGGCCAAAGTCATTGCAAGGCCACTATCGGTTATCTTCAAAAGGCTGCAGAAACCAAAGGTGCCTTCTGAAGACTGAAAGCAAGCATATATCACTCCTGTCTTCAAGAAGAGCAATAAAGAACATCTAGAGAACTACAAACCAGTCAACCTCACCTTAATCCCTGGGAAGGTGATGGAGCAACTAATCTGGAAATCATTTCCAAACTCATGGAGGACAAGAAGGTCCTCCATGAGTAGTCATCATGAAGTTATGAAGAGGAAGTCATGCCTGACCAACTTGATTGCCTTCTACAACGAGGTGACTGGCTCACTGAATGAGAGGAGAGCACTGGCTATTGTCTATCTTGACTTTAACAAGGTTTTCAACTTTCTCTCCCACAACACCCTCACAGAAAAAATGGTGAAACATAAAATAGATAAGTTGACAATGATGTGGTTTAAAAACTGGCTGAATTCCAAGGCTCAAACGGTTATGATCAGCAGTACAAAATCCAGCTGAAGGCCCGTCACCAGGAGTGCTCCCCATAGGTCAATACTATGGCCAATATTGTTTAACATCTTCATTACTGACCTGGATGACAGGGCAGAGTGCACCCTCAGCAAGTTTACAGATGATACAACACTGTAAGGAGTGATACACCAGATGGTTGTGCTGCCATTTAGAGGCACCTCAGCAGGCTGGATAAAACTGGCAACCAGGAGCCTCATGGAAGTCAACACAGGGCGATGCCAAGCCTTACACATGGGGAGGAATAATCCCTGTCACCAGTACATACTGGAGGCCAAACAGCTGGGTAGCAGCTCTTCAGGAAAGGACCTGAGGTCCTGGTGGACCATGAGTTGACCATAAGCCAGCAATAAGCCCTTAAATTGAAGAAGGCCAACAACATACTGGGTAGCATTAGAAGAGCATTGCTAACAGGTAGAGGGAATTGAGCCTTCCTCACTACTCATCACTGGTGAGAAAATCTGGGGTCCTGAGTCCAGTTCTGGGCTCCCCAGAAAGATACAGACCTACTGGAGCAGTTCTAGTAAAGGGCCACAAAGATGACCAGGGGATTGGAGCATCTGTCATACTAGGAGAGGCTGAGAGAGATGCGATGCTAAGCCTCGAAGAGAGAAGGTTCAGGGGGGAAATCTTATCAATGTGCATAAATACTCAATGAGGGGAGGAATGAAGACAGAGCCAGACTCTTCTAACGGAGCCCAGTGACAGGACAAGAGATAATGGGCACAAATTGAAATTCAGGAAATTTTGCTTCTACTTATGAAAACACTTTTCTACTCTGAGAGTGAAACACTGAAACAGGTTGCCCAGAAGGACTTTGGAGTCTCCACCGTTGGAGATGCTCAAAACCCAAGTAGATATGGCTCTCAGCAACTCACTTTAGCTGATCCTGCTTTGAACCAGGGTGTTTGACTAGATGATGTCCAGGCACCCTTTCCAGCCTCAGCTACTCTGTGATTACTTCCTTCTTTTCTGCAAGTATTAATATTGCTAGTACAGTTTTTAAATTAATTTTTAACATTTTCTTGCCAGTGCATGAGCTTTAAGCATGAGCTTTACAGGTACATATACACAGAGGTTCTGTGACAGTTGTCTCTGGAGCATATAAGACCAGACCATCAGAAAGGAATAAAAGGGATCATGAAAAAAAATGACAATAGATTTAAAGCATACACTAGTAAGCAGTAACCTGAAACCTACTGCAGGACTTAAGCAAGCAGCGTTATCCATTATTTTCTGAAATTTCTCCTCAGAGCACAAAATATTTTCCTTACTGGTTTCATTATATTGCAGGTGAGCAAACACAGAGAGGATGCTGCTCTTCACACTAAACAACATGCTGACTGGTATCAGAAATCACATTCTGGAAGAGAATGGATTTCCCTTCCTATTTCAGAAAAGACTGACATTTTAGAATTTTAATACTTAGCCTTATACTGGTGTGCTAATTCAACACAGAATTGCTTAATCTTGCTTTTTTCTTTTCGCCTCATTTTACTGGGATATTCTTGTTCTTCCAAAACGCTTTTTTTTTTTTTGCAGGTTGGCTACTCAGTCCATGGGAACAGAATCATGAATGCCTTACACATATTCTTTCACACCCACTGTCCCACTGTAAGATTTCACAGACACTAGTGGAACTGTCCCTTATGTTTATATATACGTGAAATTGGAATTCAGTTCAACATAAGACCTACACTGAGAATCAACCTCTCTGTCATCCACTCCTTCAAGCAATATATTGCATTTCAGACAATGACATTCTACTATTTTACTGGAAAATTCCTCTTATAGACAACCATCTTTCCTGGAAGTTCAGCAGTTCCTTATAGTGGGCTTCACTGGAAATGATGGAAGACACGATGGCTCAGTAATTCATGCAGTAAACCTCTAAGGAAGTTGCTTATCATACTCCTTACTGTGATCCAATCCATGTAGCTAGCCAATATATAGGAAAAGCAGCTTGCTTAAGATGAACTACTGAATGTGATTTCAGGCCTAAGTTAGGCTCTTCAGGGAATGAGTTCAGCACCGGCACTCATAAGTAAAGCAGGTTATAGAATTTTGGCCACCAAAGCATGAGAATCTCTGGGCAAGATTATGGCATTTGTACAGAAAATTAAAACTCAGGTATTTGGGATTGTCATGCGTGTAAATGAGTCACAAAACAAAATCGAGCAACTTTGAAAACATGTAGAATCTAAAAACATACAAAACTTACATCTTCCGGAAAACAAGGACAACTACAAAATGAAAGGGAAAAAAAACCCTCAAGTGCCCTAGATACAGACAGCAAACTTCACAATAATAAATATTTGTAAGAATGGCTGAGAAAATATTTACATCCTTCCATCATTATCAATTGCTCAGTTTTATTTATTAATCAGACTTAGCTCCACAGAACTAAATAAGGCAGTAATCACCATGAAGCAATCTGTGTTCCAGAAGGTCAAGTAAACATAATTCAAATAGTCCCACTGTTATTGAAGGGGACTTCAGTACATTCATACTTTCTGTCATATTTACTGAACTTTAAGAAAGAAGACAAACATATTTAAATGTCAGCGTTTCTTCAAGTCTTACAGGAATGCAGATATCCCATCCTGTATATCCAAAAGAAACCTCTATTTTTGTACTTCAATGTAATAGTAACTTTCACTTAAACGATGAGATTTTTGGATCTCTAAACAGAATAATACAGCAAGCCCTGACCTAACAGTATTTCCTTAAACTAGACCATCCATCTACAAGAAAGGAGTATTCCATCTACAAGAAAGGAGTATTTCCCTGAAGACTCTGTCAATCATTAAAGGAAGCTGCTACCTCTGAATTTAGTAACCCTAATATCCTTGCTTCTCAAAGAGCAATCAATCTTTTCATACAAGCAACATTTCAATTTAAAATTACTGTTTCCTGATAGACACACTTAATAGGGGCAGCAGATCATTCCTGTTTTAGTAAAGCTATGCAATCAGATCAACACTTACGTTGTCTCAGTAAATGCTCTTTCCACAGAGAATATGTAAGGCAATAACATTTAGCTTAATCCTCTTATGCTGATATTTACAGAACACTTAGGCCTGGCTGAGACTTGTTCAAAACTCAGCTGCTAACACAGGATGCATATTCAGCAAAACTTTTAAGAGCAGATTGGACTTGTCAGAAATTGCTTGGGTATACTGTTAACCTGTCTTGGAACTGGGAATGGATTTCGTGACTTCTTGCAGTCCCTTCTGGGACGTTTTGTATCATGATATATAGATTTCAACTGCTTAAAATAAGAGGAAGGTTTTGTTTAGGTTTTTCTTAATGCTTGTTTAGTACTGAATTAATACTTTACCTGTTTTAAACTCCCACAATTTTCATAAGAAGGGCTGCTAGATTAGGCTGTAAACCATTATTTACTAAGAAAAAGGGTGAAGTTATTTTGAAAAGGAACTACCAGTCAAGTGTTTGTACTCTCAAAAATATTTAACATATTTATTTCTTTTCCAGGCTGACTTAAGTTATTTTCATCCAAGTAAAGCTTGGTAAAATTAGTCTAGGTAAGATCAAAATATCGTTGAAACTAGTTAAAACAATGAAGCACATAAAGATTGTGAAAATTAGAAGCTCTTATCAAAAGACTTCAGAATTTTGGAATTGCTAAGGAGTACAAAACAGGGAAGTAACTAATGGAATGACCAAGTGGATACACGTAAATGTTTCATCTTACTTGTCAAGGGCTGTGCTGGTAGGCATGCTCCTACCAAATCCTCGGACACCCATCTGACAGAAGTACGGAATGCAAGACAGATTGGCAGCAATTATAGCCAATGAATCCGACGCGTTAACAAAGAAACCATTTTGGCCAAGGATCATGTAACGGTCCTGGAGAAGACAAGAAATTCAAAAAAAACATCTTAAATTCTATGTTTTGGGGAGTGGTAATTTCTTTTATTAGATCCACTGTACATAGGGAAAAAAAGAACAGGCTTTGGGTTTACTCGCATCCCTCTTCAGGTAGAATAATTTATTGGCATCATCCTGGCAGGTTTCTAATCTCACTGTGACACCATTACTCCCTCCAGCCTTGCAAATCAAAGTTCCAGATCAGTATGTAGTAGCTTCAGCCTCCCACATGCTACTTCAGTAGGGTCTGTTCCTGCCAGGGAATACTTGTGTAGGAGAATCTTTCTGCCAATAACACACACTATGCAGGGAGTAGGAGGGTGTTTTGTGTTTACTGACATCAGAAAACTGTTCTGTTCTGTTCTTCAGAACCTTTTCATCTTTCTCCCACCCTGTCAGGACAGAAAGCTGTTTCTGTAATGCTTCGCTGTTTATAATGATGATAACATGACAAAAAAAGAATTAAAACAAACAGATTATGATCCAGTGCTTTATTTAGCTAAAAAATCCCTCAGATTACAATGTTAACCAAAAAGGACTTAACTTAGTTACTGCTTACTGTGACAAGTCCATTTCATCTGTATATGCTGTCTCTTGCTAACCAGGGAATAAAAGTGTTACAACAGTACAAGATAAAACCAGCCTAATATTTAAAGAATTCTCATTATGGATCCAAATCCTGCTCGATTTGCAGTCATCTGCAGAGACAAATTACAACATATGTGTCTGATTTATGGGTTGCAAATGCTGTCACCTGTACCTGAAAGTAATATCCTTTCCACTTTGAGGGCTCACTGAAAAGTAAATAAATTATACTTACATGTCCCTTATCTGACCCTACACAAAACAACAACCGTGGTGAAACCTCCAGACAGATCAAAATACTTACTCCGTCAGCATCAAAAGCAGCTCCAAATCCATACTCTCCACCTCTCATAGCCTCCAGCAAGGCAGTTGCATACGTTAAATTGGGATCAGGAGGCTGTCCACCAAAATCCTCCAGAGGAATACAGTTTATGGCAGAATTTGCAGGAGCTCCCAATTCATCACAGAGGATTCTTCTCACATAAGGTCCCATAACTGCAAAAACAGAAATCTGCCATGCAATCACGAAAGCGTATGCTTGACATTCAAAATTTTCACAGCACCATGGAGACTTGATACAAAACATACTTTCAGCAATTCTATACATCTGTCCTAGCAAAAAAACATGAGCTATTATTTCACAGAGGAGTATGTGATTGTCCCCCCAGTAAATCATCAGTTGGCAATTCTGCATTAAAAAAAACAATTCCCCACTAGTGGAAGTGAAAAAGTAATCACTGAATGGTGAAAGATGTAAGTTTTATCTACCCAGTATTAAGTAAAGAAATTATACGCATAGAGGGGGGTTTGTCACTAGAATAAAAATAAGATGCTATTCTATGTGTCCTGGAATGCAAACAGTAATAATAGCAAGGAATGTAAAGAGTAAGGGAATACAAATTGAAAAAAACTTACCTCAACATTCCAATCCATATTAAAATTATAACAGGTTTGTCCACCAAAGAATTTTACCACAGTTTAGTTACTACCATGTAGATAATAAATAAAAACTTTCTTAAAACTAATTTCTAAATAACTTATTTATTTTGTTAAAGATATGGCCAACTAAGACTCCAGCCCATGCTATTATATATCATAATTATTATATGCAATAATGCAATAATGTGGGGTATCCCAAAACATCAAACAGGTTTATTTTGGAGCAGCATTTTATTTCACCTACATTCCAGATTAACATCGTAGGCCTTTTTTTTCTGTCCTGATAGGAATTTCCCATCCTAGTTTCAACCCCTGAATGAAACTATATAATGTTCTATGCTTTAACCAATGAATTTTCATTTTGAACAACTACATGGAATATTTTCTAAGTATTAATAGCAAATTTCTATCATCTGAGCCCAGAAATAAAAGGATCCTGAATACATATGCAGTCATTATCAAACTGTCCAAAACATTGTTTAACCTCACAATCAAATCTTTTGCTTCTATGGAGAAACTGTAATGTTTGTTGTGTATGAAATCTACACTTGTGCATTAGGCAGCTGAACAGACACTAACAAATGACTGAGCTCTCTGCATCCCTTAGGCAGGTGTGAACACATCCCTCAGAGGTGAAAAAATTCATAAGTGATTGCTCGCTCTCTCATGCTTTCTATTTCTCCTACCTTACTCCCAGATTTTGCTAACTGGAACAACTGTAACATGAGCAACAACTATGTGAGAAACTTGTGTTCAAGAAAATTTAGATGCTAATTCTGTAAAATATACAGTAAACAATGATTCAGGTTCTTATCAAGAGTAGACTCCTAATAAATTAGTCTTTTCTATGCCAATGTTAAACTATCAACATCTACAAGCATAAAAGCATATTCCAGAGTCGCAGAGCTAAAACAAACTTCGGAAGACAGTTTGTCCACGTATACATGTGGTCCTCTCTAATATTCACTATGCTGTGGCTGGTGACTCACGTTTGGGTAATGCATCTCATCCAGAAAGTCTTGTGATCTGATGCCACCAAGAGAACGATAAACCCCAACTGTCTTTGGCAGATTGCTCCAGTGGTTATTCACTGTTACCCATAAACATGTAAGCTACATTTCAATTTGAATTTGTCTGTCCTCAACTTCTCACTATTGATTCTTTTTGGTCTTTTGGGGAATAGAAGACTGAGAAATAATTTTTCTGCAGAAAAAAAACCATCAAAACTTCCTCTGTTGTATAAACAAATATTATTGTATATACTTACTGTATGTGTACTATGTATTATTGTATGGCTATTTCTCCACCAAGACACAAAGTCAGAAACACAATTCTGTATTACCTTGTAATTACAGTAAACAAACTCAGTCCTTTAAACTTTTTGTGATGTATCTGTTTTTCTAACCCTGAGCCAGACTATGCATCTTTTTGACCACATGTAAAATTTTTCAACACTGAGTTGTAAATCTGGACATCAGAGGTCTACACACTATTTAAGTTAACATTCTCTCCAGTACTGTACATGACAGGAGGCAGTGCCTTCCTCATTGCTCCCTCTGCGTTGTTCAAGGATGTCATCTCCCCTTTTGCCACAGCCAGGCAAAACTGGGTGTTCACACTGGCTGTATGCCCACTGTCATCTTTTGAATGGTGACTATCACACTGCACTAGACAAAATGCTTCACAAAAGATTTGTAAGTCTATCCAGCTCTCTTTATCAGTCTGTTTTTGTAATCCTATTAAAGAATGAAACCTTATTTGTTTGATGAAATTTGTTTTCCACAAGATAATGTTGAATGTCATTATCTGTAGAAATCTTTATTTTTTCATGATGTAGCCTTAGACAGATCTCATACTGACCTATGTTTCCCCAAGTGACACAGCTTACAATTTTTAATATTGGCACAAAAACTGGTCCCCTTGCTGTCTTCTGTGACACTTTCTTTCATCTTGTCCCCAGTACACTGAAATTTTTTAACAGTTAACGTTAGTGAGAACAGAGGTCTCAACCAACTCTTTAAGACCTCTTGGGTGCAATTTATTCAGATTTAACTAATTTTATACTGTTTAGAATTTAGTCTTAGTAGAGACTGCCTTATAACCTCCTTGGTTACTGCAACATAATTCATCACCCTCTGATGGCAAGAGTACCTCATTCTGCATGCTTCCAAATGCAGAAAGAGAACATTTATTGGACACATATGTCTTCACTGCTTTATCAAGAAAGATAAACCTCTTTGCCTAACAAGGGACCTAACCCATTGTTAAGATTGCCTTTGTTACTAGTATAATATGCAAATCCTATCTTCTTACCCTTAACCTTATTAAAAAGTCTGACTTTTATAAGCTGTACATTTATTAGGGAACTATTGCAGTGTACCATCTTTATTGGGAAACTATTGCAGTGTACCTACAATTTTTTCCTGACAGGAACTTAAGCTCATACCTCCATTCATGGCATCAATCCTTATTTTAATCTGGTTGGGTCCGGTCAGCAAATTTCTGATCGCATTGAAGTCAAAAATACTTCGAAGGAGATTGAGGTAGATATCCACAGAATCCACAATTTCCACTACAAAAATTAGGTAGAAAAAAGTCACTACAGTTCACACACCGGAAAATGTCTCTTCCAGCACACTTCCACCAGCCATGCACCTCAACTGTGCAACCTCTACATAATATGGATTTGGCTCTGAAGCCCATAGAAGCAAAGTCAAAGACTTCCACTGATTTCAGTGTGGTTACCATCAAGCTTTAAGCCTTGCAACAATCAGCAGTTTTACCTGCTAAAGGACTGTAGAGATAATGTAAGTTCACAATTCCTATTTCACTGAAAACATTCAACAGAGTACATTATATCAAAGTAAACTCTTTATTTATCATTCACTAAATCACTCAAGAACTTTTCAAGCTACACAGGTTTAGTCTCAGAGGATGGAAGATGTCTATGCCGAGTTGAAGCGACATGTTCTATTATTCTATCTGACAGCGGTATCTATCTGCATCATTCCATCAGGAGAGACATATAGCCTGTTCCTCTCAGTTTGGGTACCTAGAATATCTGTCTTCAGTTTGTCGTCAATCTACCACTATACTTTTGCATTTTATCTCTCACTGATTCAGGAAAGTTAGACTCAGAAACAACATCTGTTTTTTTCTAAGGTCTTGCTGATCTGAATTCTAAATTAATAAACAGAGAGCGCTACAATTTTTCTAGTTCTTTTGCATGTAAAGCATTAAACTAAAATGAATCACTGTAAGTAAGTCTGTCATAATGAAAGCAGTTTCAAAGAACTATCAAAAGCCATGCTTCTCAGTCATCTTGGAACATATTACTTTTCCTGATTAAATTAAAAAGTGTATGTTATACAAATGTCTTTTTATCTGGTTAAATAAGTATCTTGAAATACTTTAGTTACAAGTTAAATTATTATTTAGAATATCAGCCAGTTGTCCTCTGAAACACTGACCTCACCCTAATGCTCTTCTTTAGGATAACATGAAAGCGACAGAAATTTTTTGCCCCTGAGAATATCACTTAGAAGATCGTGGAAATATTCTTGAATGGAGAAATGAAAAAAAGGGTTCTCAAGGCTGAAAAACAACTGTAAAACCTATTTGGAAATAAGTTAATTGTATTGTACATGTTGAACGTCTCAAGGATTCACTAGAATTACATTACCGTGTATGTTCTCTGAGGAGGCACTTCTTTCCTTTGAGGGTGGCAGAGCACTGGAACAGGCTGCCCAGAGAGGTGGTGGAGTCTCTGACTCTGGAGACCTTCAAAACCCACCTGGACGCCATCCTGTGCAACCTGCTTTAGGTGAACCTGCTGTGGCAGGGGGGGTGGACTAGATGATTTCCAGAGGTCCCTTCCAACCCCGGTGATTCTGTGATTCTGTGATTCTATGCCCTGCTCCTAACGATGTTTAAGTAGGCTCTAAGCTCTATGCACAGGAACAAATACCTCAACTTCAGTGGAGCCGCTCACACATGTTAAGATAAAGTGCCTGTAGGATTAAAGTCTAAAAATTATTTTAGCTCCTGCCAAACCCAACTGGGTTAACTCTCAGTTGCTCCAACATCTCTGTATCCTTGACTCACAGCAGTTAGTTCATACAACTGAAAAAGCAGAAGTTCAAAATACATCAGATAGTATCTTAAAATACTTTTAAAATTATTTTACTCTTTCTGCACTTTCATTCTGCATTCAGACCTGTGTAAACTGTACTTATTCATGCACCTGCAAGCCAATTACATCGCTTCAGCAGGGATCCCTGGGATGATGTATTCTGGGAAGAGGTGACCGGGAAATGATTTTTTCTTAGAAAAACATTCAGGAAATTTACAATTATTTTTAATCTATTTTCATACTACCTGTTCGGCAGGGAGGGGTGTCTTATTTTCATTTAGAAAAATACAATTTGGAGAGATTAAAAAGTTGAAAAAGCAAAATTTAAATCTGTGGCAATCGTATGATTTCAGAGTGGTGCTGCAGCTGAATTTTTTTTGCTTTTTGTTTGCCTAAAAAGCCAACATGTTCTTTGCAATCTCATAAAATGTCTCAAAAAATAATGTTTTGGTGGAAAATAAACTGGTTTTAACTCTACAACACGGAGAATAAGGAGGAGTGCTTGAGGCCACACAGAGTTTCACAGTATTTGAAATATTGTCTGGACCTCTTCCCTTGCTTTCGATATCTTCAGGACAAACCAGTTGTGTTAGCTCATTTTAAATGAAGTCTAGGTATAGAAGTATTCACATGCTTAAAATTAAATATGTGCTTAAGCACTCCCTTTACATTTCAAGTCACTGGATGTATAGTGCCTTACACATCGCACAACTTTTCAGAAAGTATGAGCAAAGAATGATTAAACTGAGACTCTCATGAACTCTTTTGTCAGACTTACATGAGCAAACCATTTCTAGTCCAAACACGTTTGTGTTTGGTGTTTAACGAACTAAGCATATATATTTGGCAAAGGTATTTGGCTAAATGATGAGGCCCGATGCGCTTAAAGTCCGTAACTCAGCTTCCTTATGTGCAAAACAGATGCAACATTTACCTATACTGCCTAATATTTTGAATCATTTAGGTTGGAAGGGATCTTTAATATTACCAAGTCCAACCATCAACCTAACACTGCCACAGCCACCACTAAATCACGTCCCTCAGCACCATATCTACACGTCTTGCCTTTTAAATATCTCCAGGGATGGTGACTCAACCACTTCCCTGGGCAGCCTGTTCCAATGCTTGAAAACGTTGTCAGTGAAGACATTTTTCCTAATATCCAATCTAAACCTCCCCTGGCACAACTTGAGGCCATTTCCTCTTGTCCTATTGCCTGTTACTTGGGAGAACAGACCGACCCCCACCTCTCTACAACCTCCTTTCAGCTGGTTGTAGAAAGCGATAAGGTCTCCTCTCAGCCTCCTTTTCTCCAGGCTAAACAACCCCAGTTCCCTCAGCTGCCCCTCTAAGATTTGTGCTCTAGGCCCTGCACCAGCTTCGTTGCCCTTCTTTGGACACACAAACTTGCAGTAAGGCATTCTGAAGAATTAAAGTTCTGTTTAAATAATTACCCATTATCATTCTGCAGCAATTCTAATATATAGAATCAACAGATGTAACATGCATAAAAGCACACACTGATACCTCGGAAAGGTTTGAATTTGTTCTCCAGATCAAATTCTTGTCTTCCTAGGCGTGATAAATCAACTCTGAGATCGGGACAAATGGCATATTCCTCCAAGGTTTTGCTGATTTGATAGATTTTATCTGAAACTATATCTGGAGCAGGTCCTAGAATTAAAAACAACACGGTGGGTCATTTTTTCAAAATGAAGGTTCTCTACTAAATAAGTGAGTGCTATAGCAAACATTTCTCTAAATATATTGGAGTTATTAAGGAATAAACCCAAACAAAGAACTATAGTAAAAAAGGTCTTTTCTTTCAGTGTAACACAGGTTTAAAACATTTTTCTGAAAAAATATAACATGGAAATACAGTGCGTTACTCATAACACTTTGATTCCCATAAAGTATTTAAATCAATCATTATCCAGGGCAGGGGGGGATGAGGGAACCAAAAAACGCACAGCCATCTTTCTTTGGGTTTATTGCTCAAAGACTGCCACTTTCTATTCTGCATGGAATCTCAACATATGGATTAAAGGAAAGCCTGTCTTTCAGCAGCAGTTTCTGGTGTTTCATAGGGCTTTCTGCAAATGCACACTTGTGAAGGTGAGATAGCTTTTTGTTTCACATTATTTCATTAGACATAACTATCATTTTAAAAAGTCTTACCAGTTCGACAGTGGTGTTCTCTTGCCGTTTTCCTCCAATGGCTTACTGAAATATATCTTTGTTAGAATTCAAAATACCTTAAGTACTTATGACCTGGAACAGTTATGTCGTTCAGAAACAGAAATCACACCTCACCTGTGCATTACTTTTATTGCCAAATCGTGAAGATTGGCTCTATTTTTAAACATTTACTGTCAATCAGTTGAAAGTTGCAGGCTTGGTGCAAAAATTACCAGATCAGCTATGCCATATGTAGTTGCAAGAGTTGAGTCTGAGTTACAACAAAAGTCCTTTCTGGCTTATCTGGCTCTTCATTGCTTATATTAAAGCTATACTTCCACTCTGAAAAATTACTTCCTTTATTCTCTTTTACATGCTCTTTCTCCTAATCCAAAGCCTCTGTCTTTTCACTGCTAACTTCCCACTCCCATAGCAATGCTGCTATATTCAGTTAAGCTTTGCCACGTAAATTAGTGTGTTTCATCTCAGATGCCATGTACCAGATGGTCCAAGGCAATACAGTAATTAACAGTCACTTAACTCTTCATTTGGCTTAGAAAATGACTTCTTACTCATTTAATCCAAACCCATCCATGGGGTGAGGACAAGTTTCATTAGTTCCAGATCATCCTTGATGGATGGATGTATTGTCTACTGGTATTTCCAGCTAAGGAGATCCCACAGTGTCGCTCTGCGTTCTCTCCCACAGCAACAGAAACAAACCGCTTCGGCCTGACCTGGATCTGCAAAACAGACTGAGGGAGAATGCAGCGCAATAGCCTTCCCTAGGAGCCTGCTGTGGTGCCTCATCATTCTCTTAGTTCAAAAGCATTGCCTAATACTTAACCCACATTTCCTCTGCTGCAACTTAAACCAACTACTTTTCATTACGTCTCTGCTGATTACCATAAATAATTAACCTTGTGACCTGTGCTTGAGGACTGTTTCATATTTAAAGTTTTATAGCCTGTGTGAATTTTCTTTAAAAAGGCATAGCACACTAAAAAGAATGCCCCACCAACTGTTACCCATTCATCAAACAGATTTTAGGTGTACGTCGTGTTTTAAAGTTTATAGAGTGCTAATGCATGTAATGGTTTGGCTCTGGTATGTTTGTGCTGTGACCCTGGCTTTCTCACTGTCTGACCTTACACAGTCCCTCTAATCCCTCTGGGATTCAAGCCTATTCTGTTTATAAAATCACACTGGTTTAACCATGCACATTTTTCAATTAAACAACAGGCAAGGGAGAAGCATCCCTTTCTCAAGCTCTTCCACCTTCAAAATGGGGAAGGAAACATTTTAAAAGCACCTTCAGTTTTTTTCAGATGGAAAGCACTCTACATGTGTGAGGTATGCAAGGTGTCAGCAATTGTCACCATGACGTTTTATGACTGTACACAGATCTATAACATAAAACCTACATAATGTATAACGTACCTACATATGTTAGCTTGCCAATTTTAGAAAACAAGACATTAGCTATACACTCAAATTCCAGTATTCAACAGTGGCATTGCAACAGTTAAAATGGTACAACCCGCTCCCTGGATAAGAGCAGTTATTTCCTGGGCAAACATGAGAAGTGCTTTCTTCCATACAAGACAATGAGTTATACTGCTTACAGCACTTCCGAAATTACATGCTTTAAAGTAAATGCCAAGACAAGCAACACAGAAATATGAACAAAACAGAGCTCCCTCCTAGCCATCTTTATAAAAGAATCAGAACTGTTACAATGACCTGGCAGACTACATAAAATGCTATAAAAATGGGATGGCAAACCTCTTGTTTATAGAAATGTTACAGCTACCACAAGGACTTCGATGAACATTGAATGCTTACTGTACAGGCACATGTAAATAAATACACTTCTATTACTGAAAAAAAAAAGACATACACATATGTTCTTCATAGTTTTAACAGAATAAATGAAAAACACATAGTTAAAGTCAGATGGTTATCCTTGTCAGCATATTTTTGTCATACTGAGATGCAATGTTGTAATGTGTTATTAAAAAAAAACCTACCTCCATTGGCAACCTCAAATTTGACTCCAAACTCTCCTCCGGGTCCCCCAGGACTGTGGCTAGCTGTTAGAATAATTCCACCAGCTGCTTTGATCTTTCGGATGATACATGAAACAGCAGGTGTGGATAAGATACCATTCTGTCCAATAACCAATCTGCCAATCTAAGTGGAAAAGGAAGTCAAAGTACTCTGAACGTTACTAAACTTTTGAAAATTAGTAAATAAACACATGCACACATGTAGGTATACAGGTGTAGGATAGAGATTGTGAAGTCCTAGTATGGAATCTATTCTTTTGCAGAGAAATACATGTACATGAGTTGGTTGCATGCTAATCTGGACCGCTGACAAAAAATACCGTATCCTGGCACGTTTAACCCCAGCAGCATGTGTACTGACAGTAAAGCAAGAGCACAGCCATGTTGGTGATTTGCAAAGCTCCCAAGCATAGCACTGGGCTATGATCCTTCTGTCAAACCTTTCCACGTATTCCCATGAACCAGTAAATCCCCTCAAATATCAGTATCATTTAGGGCTGACTGTGTGGATGCAGTTTGCAGCGTTGGGGCTTTAACTATCATAAAAGAGAACAGCAAGCAAATTGCCTTTCATGGAGTGGCCTTTCAGTACAATCACAAATACCACTACACCCCAGCCTCTGTGAGTCACACCTCTTATTACCCAGGCACCGTTGGATGTCCGCCCCCACAGAAAGTATTGCTCCTCCTCCAACCATCAGTGACTCCTTGGCTATTCCAGATGAAGAGGGTGTGTTTCCCAGGGCACAGCCAAGCAGAAGTTCCCACCATTCTCAAAGTAAAAAAAGCTTTCAGGTGGTGTTATTAAACGCTGACTCAATGTGTTTGGCATTATGTGCAGTTCCACTGCAAGGTTCCAATTTCAAAACCTTGCCTTCATCCCCTACACAGATACTACAGTTTCAGCTCAACATAAATAATCTAGAAGCCAACCAGAAATGTATCTACAAAGAAATATGAGAGAGTTCCAGTTCCTGGGAAACAGGCAGACACAAAAAAAAGGAAGGGAGAAGGGGAAGTTAGTGTCACAGATGAGAACTGAGGCAGCTGCAAGTAGAGTTTAAAAGGGTATTGCAAAAGCTGAGGTTTTTTTAATATCCCCACTTAAAACAACAACAACAACAACAACAAACAAACAAACAAACAAACAAAAAAACCCCCACCGCTATTACGTAGTAGTTTGGGAATGAGACAGAAGGAGAGAGGGGCAGGGGGCAGGGGAAGGGAAAGGCAGAATACTGAATCCTTCCCACTCCCCATCTAAAAGCAGACTTGGAGTTCAACCTCAGGTTTGCTTCTCTAGTTTGAGGGAGATTTGATAGCTCTATTGTCTGTGTGGCGAAGCAACAGCAGAGAAGGTGTCACTACCTGCTTCCTTTCTATAAAGAGCTATTCCATCACATATAAATGCCTTCTTCTGGGTCCAGCGCTTGTGTGAGGCCCTTAATCATTATTTAGAAGGGACGTTCCAAGTAATTTCAGAAAAGTAAAGGATTAATAGATGATTTATTTAGCCTGTTCGCTAAATCCAACATCTGGATTTTTCCTGTTGCTGAACTATTTTAATAAAAAAAAAAAAAGATTTCTACATTGCCATGATCAGCTTCTAAAGCAAGCACAAGTTACTTTTTTGCTAACCCTCACAAAGCATGAACTATGCTTAGCAATTTCTCTTTCACTGAGAATTACAAGATCTGCTTTCAAATTTAAAAAAACGTATAGAACAATGCATTCTATTAACTGAGATTCCTACCTCAAGATCTGATGATAGGATGATTGTTTGTCTACCTGGTTCACTTTTCACAGTTTTTGCAGATAATTTTGAAGCCTATGGATTGTTGCTAGAAAACAGGAAAGCTATCAAAATTGTAAGTACAGTTCATGGAAAATCTTCAATGCTCATTTGACATGCTCTTGCTACTACTGGGAAAATGTTTTGTTCCACTGTTTGATTTTTCTCTCAGGTTGGAACAATTCTGAAGGAAACAAAAAAAGAAAAAGTTAAGAAACAAAAAGTTTTGGTTCCTCATTTTTCTACTATAGTGAAAATATTTTCCAGGGAAAACAAGTATCCCTTCCAGGAGAAAAAAATGCAAATCAGCAGAATCCACATTTGCTGTTTCAAGAGATTATTTTAAAGCAGTGCTTCCACTGACACGGTCAGTTGATGAGGGTAGACTGTATATACAGTTAATACATAGACCACACAGCTCATTCTGTGAGGTCATTTCTGCTCACTCCAGTGGTACTGAACAATTTAATTTCCTATTTAAGCCTAAAAATACAGTTTCATTAATTTACAACTGAATGATTAAGAGCAATACCATCTTCCTTATTATAGAACCTGATGCCAACAATAACATAAATACCTTTATTTGCGGAACAAAACATAGCAATAAATACCATTTTCCTGTAAGAACAGATTAAATGTTATGCTTGTGCACTGTCACAGCATTTACTTACGAGACTCTGTATCACTTTCTGAGTTTATGTCTCTCCTGCCTTCCCACTCTTGCTTCTCCCTGAAGGTAAAACTAAGCAGTAATTTACAGCATGTGTATTTGTAAATTGCTCAATTTATAATAATTTATAGACCTTAGGAGCAACAATAAAGGTGTATTTTCTCCATTCCTAGCTCCAAGGCAAGTGAAGCAGCTGACTAAATTTTATTTCACTGATTACAGAACAAAACTGGTATTTCTCTTACTGATCAGACTTCTTCACATTTATGTAATGTTCTTCCCATCTTTTAAAACTCTTTTAAATCTCCAAATGCTACATTTATATTTTATTTATTCACACGTTTTGAATACTTAACTACTTCAAAAATACCTTCTATGCAACCCTGCTTGTTACCACAGAAATGCAATTCCTACATTGTGGAATAAGGATTTATTTTTTTTAAAGCAAAAGCATTTCCAGTTGTTGTGGGTTGACAACTGAAAGACACACTTTTACCTCAGTAAATGTGTAGGGTAAAAATCCATCTACCAGGAGAGGCACTGAAATCACTAAGAGCTCTAGCACATGCCTTGACACACTTTTAGAATCAAACTCAAGACAGAAAATTTTCCATTAGCCACATAATTTACTGTTTTATTTAAACCAGTGCCATGTAAATAATCTGAAAGAGAAATAGAGGGTTTTTTCAAATTGTTCTGAATTTGAGTGTGTCCTTTTATGGCTTCTTCTCAGTCCATGAAGCAGCTTTTGGACAACATGCCATGTCATGCCAAGACTGTTGTATTAATGCTGTCATTTAATCACTATTGCCGATTGCACTGAAGCATTAGAAAAAACACAGAACATCGGGAAATAGACTTTGTAACAAAGTTTCTTCCAATCTATACAACAGTCTACCCATGTACCTTTATTATGGAAAGAAAGGCATGATGAAAATAAAAACTGAAAATGTTTGTTATGAATATTGTCTCTCCCTTTTTTAAACTATGAAGCATGTAGAAAGCTAAGGCAATGACTCAATCTTCCAAATACAGCTGTCAGAAATGGGTGCCAGCTCTTAACACAGTCTTGTGTATGGGTAAGCACAAGGAAAATAACAGGAATTACATTTTGAGGCTTATCATGAGCACTTGTTCTCTGTACTTCTAAATCTAAACTAGTGAGGTTTAGATTTTTGCCTTCATGCACACCAAAACTGCTTTTCTAAAGTAAGTAGAATACTTGGATTATTCAGAATGCACAAACTACCTGGCACTATCTCTTCACCATATCTTCATTTTTTTCCCATTCAACACATGTTGCACAAACCAGTTTTCCCATTTTTCTCGAGGCCCAATATTAATATGAACAGGAGTAATTTGCTTTGCCTTCAGCATTTGTCAAAAGGCTATTATTTCTATACTACTTAGAAATATTATTTGTTATACTAATTTCTATACTATAGAAATAGGCAATATTTATTATACTAAATTAAGGATGTTGAAAGTGAAATTACATGAATGATACACAGATACTTTATTTGCAGTAACAACTGCAAAGAGCTTCGCCTTATTTGAGGGTCTTCAGTGATTTTACAAAACTCCCTGAGGACAGTGCAGACCTTGTAAGTGTACACATGCTACCCATCTTTCTTTGCTCTCTTCATTTCGGTGGCGAGAATGCACAACTTCATCCTCGCTTGGCCCAGAAGTTATTCATTTTGTTTGTGAACCAGATACTAAACTGACATTTAATTCATTTTAAGGAATGAACTCTGAGATTTACAGACTTCTTGCAATCTGGGCTAAAACAGTAACCAAATAATGTCCATGTACTGACTCACAATTAAAGTTCCAGTAATATCCTTCTAAAAATCTTGGGACAGTTTCATACCATCAAAGATTATCTTTGGAATTCAAAAACTTGCACAGCTACGAGATCACAGACATGTAATGTCTCTTCTAATACTGTGCCCCTACGCCATGTTCTATTTTGTCACTCTGCTCTTAGTAGCAACAGCAGAAACAAAGACCATGACCCTCAGCAAACTGTTACAGCTGAAAGAATAGTCACCCTAACGAGTACTTTACAAGAACATTTTTATGCAATAGTACCACTTGCAGCTGTGCATTTTCAGACGACTCAGTTGATTACCATGGAGACAGTTAATGCTTTTTTTTATTATTTTTCCCAGTAATCTCTCACATGCCTCAGTCAATTAAACTGGAAAGAATAAGAAGCAAGCATATTATATCCTGGACAGCACAGGGCTGTGCCTTCCTATCTTTTACGACAGTATGTTAAAGATGACTGAGCGCCACATTCGATGTAGAAGTAAATATATCAGTCATACAGCTCCAGGCAGGGAGGGCAAGATTTGCCTGGAAGACCATGGAAAATAAAAACAACATGGTATTACAAAGAAGACAACTGGAAAGCTCTTTGCCATCTCAAACTTCTACAGCATTACTAGCTGTACTCCGTGATCTCTCTAGGATGTTGCTGTGACTTTCCATATTCAGAGTATGATCATCAGCTTCTGATCTGCCACTGAGACCCACACATAGCAGCTTCTCATTCAAATGTATCCTAAACTTTGCATCGAAAATGAGATGCCACATCCAGTTGATGGGTCAAACAGAATACTTGCATTTGATTTGTAGTGGAACTGTATTATAAACAATGGCACCCTCTGTCTCAGATCTTCCAGACATTCCAGTACAAGGACACTACTACTGACAGGACACAGGTGAAAAGGGAAACAGCCTCAGACCTACCACACCACTTAGCAAAATGGCTTGTTGCAACCCGGACCTCTGTCTGGCTTTCCTCACGCTCCCCCAGCCTCCCATTACGTGCGTGTCCCTCACCCCAATGTGTTTGCTACAGCCCCAGCTGTGTGACCCATCAAAGGGCGACCCTGGTCAGTCACCTTCAGCTCTGAACAGAAAGATCTGGTGGAGCACGTGCTGATTACAGTTGCACAGCATGGAGCTGCCTGTAGCTGTTGCCACCAGCGGAAGCCTACGCAGGCTGTAGCTGTGGAGTGTGCACCTGCGACCCCAAACTGGAGGGCATGAGCCAGAGGGACTGAAGATGAGAAAAAGGCAGGGCAAGCACTGGCAGCTGACCGGGCAGGGGGCCTCATCTCATTCCTTGTACTGGGGCCTATGCCAACTGTGCTAGGCTGTTAATGCAGGGGGAATGCAGGGTGAGTCACCAAATTAGAACAAGGGGAACCTAGCGACTCTAAAGGGCAATACATTTACAGTTGATAATAGAATATCCCTTTTATTTTTATACTCAGCAGGCACAATTAACCATAAGACTCGCTATGTGTCTTCCAGGAAGGAGACTGAAGTTCAGTTTATCAGCACTGTGAGGCTATCCCCCTCCTAGCACTCTGGGGTGGCTAAAGGTTTTGAATGGAACTTCAAGGCTGCCACGCATTTTATCCGATCCTGCCTACACCAGCTCACTTCTTTCCTTGTGATACTGGCTACGTGCCTTCTAATGACATTAACCTCATCCAAAGGCAGAGATCTTTGCCCTCAGGAGTATTCCCTTCCTCTCCCCTTACTCACACAGCACAGCGCTAAACAATGCCTTCAAGGGAGCCTTAGGTATTTTCCCAGCAGATGTATTTTAACAGCCGAAGAATAAAACATACAAACAGCATTCACTAAGTAAATGTGAGACTTAAGCATTTACAGTGCACTTGAGAGAAACACAAGTGAGGGTGAGCAGGGTGAGGATGGTAGAGAGGGGATGGAGCATTAGCACATGGAAATGGGAAGCCTTTTCAGTACAGAATCACAGAATCATAAAATAATTCAGGTTGGAAGGGACCTTCAAAGGCCATCTAGTCCAACCCCCCTGCAATAAGCAGGGACATCTTCAATTAGATCAGGTTGCTCAGAGCCCCATCCAACCTGACCTTGAACGTTTCCAGGGATGGGGCATCTACCACCTCTCTGGGCAACCTGTTCCAGTGTTTCACCATCCTCATCATAAAAAATTTCTTCCTTGTATCTAGTCTAAATCTCCCTTCTTTTAGTTTAAAGCCATTACCCCTTGTCCTATCGCAACAGGCCCTACTAAAAAGTTTGTCCTGTAGGCCCCCTATAAGTACTGAAAATCCACAATAAGGTACCAGCAGCACCTCACCAGCTGGCCTGCTGAATTCGTGAGCACTGTGTCATCAGTAAGAGTATCACACTTGAATTCAGGTATGTGTGGGAACTGTGAGCAGAAAAGCTTGGGTTTTGGCTTCAGAAAATGCTACTGAGAAACTGTGTTTCCAAGAAACGCAGTAATTTAAGAAAGGGGAAGCACTACTACAGCAAGGTGACAGAAACACATCAAAGCGGAAATCTCCTGAGGTCAAAAAGACCTGATCTTCGGGGGAAACAGAGGAAAATGGCAAACATAACAAAAGGAGCAGGAAGGAGGCAAGCTGACAGGAAAACTCAGTCAGGAAGGAGTTCTGAATACCGCATAACCTGACTGACAAGCCCCTAGTCTTCTAAACCATGAACTTCTTGCCTTCTTCAGCACCTCAGTCCTTGTGGTCACCTTGTGGCTGTAACTCACTCTGTAGCTCTTACCAGTGTGCAAGGGCAAGCAAGGACCTCAGCCTGTGCAGGGCAGCTCTTGCTGCAGGGTTGCTGCAGCTGTTGCTGCGCTTTGTCCCACCCGGTCAACCAGTACAATTCCAGCAGCGAGGCTTTCTCCACCAAGCTGCGTGGAGGAAGGGGCTAGGGAGCAGAGTTCCCTCAGGCCCCGTCCTACCTTCCTCGCAAAGCCTCACACACCAGCCGACTGCTGCTGCTCTGCGCTGGCTCCCTGCATGCTCATTCCCCACCGCTGTGGACGAAACACCACCGCGCTGCCCTCAACAGTGTCCCCATCCTTGCCAGTGTCCCCATCCTTGCCAGTGTTCCCCTCGACAGCCCTCCTCACACCCTGGGCCACATAAGCCCTAGCCTCTACCAAGCCCCTGCGTGAACAGTGAATTTGCAAAATCTAGCCAGCACGTAAGACAGCCAGTCTCTCTGAAATCTCAGGTATCACTCAGCATCTGCTTGATAGTACCAGCATGGTGAGAATATGCGTTAGAAATAAATTTAAAGTAGTCATTATTTATACCAGGTTGGCTGAGCCATATAGCTTGTATGTGACAAAAAACCAGCAGGGAAAATTCAGACACGTGGAGATTTGTTTCAAAGTTCAAAGATCTCCCCACTGTAAAACAGAACTGCATTTAAGCTTTTGAAAAAATATTAAGAAAAAGTAAATTCACTAAAAAAAAAAAAAAACTGTAAAATATATCACTTCTTTTGCCAGATCTGGAGAATCAATTTAGCCATCATAACGTGAGACAGCAGCTTCAGCTCTGCTTTGAAGTAGAAACTTCAAGTCTACATTTGCTGGCATTTCCAGCTTTCTGTACATAGACACCAATACATGAATGTCCAGGTACCTACCAGAAGACAAAAGCCTTCTTCCCAAGTTCTTTCCTACTTTCAAGATTGCAGAAGAAAAGCTGTAACCCATCTGATCACAGAGGTATTTGCCACTGTTGTCTTCTTGCATTTTGTAACTTGTTTGCAAGTGAACAACAGAGAAGAACAATTATTTTCTTCAGAGGCAGCCAAAATGCTGAATTCCTCTTGCTTCAACAATACCATTTTCCTTGAATATGTTTAAAACAGCCCGAGCGGCAGACACAGGTCTGATACCTTCGTTTCCCACATACTTATTTTTAATTCTGCCACATTTTCTCCCGCAGAGCCAACCGTGTTTCTCAGCTCCCGTTCCTGCCTCAGCCCAAAATAAGGTGTGAAACAGCCCGGCACGGCCAGCCGTCCCCTGGGGTTATCACGACCACCTCCGCCACACGCAGATAAAAGCCAGCCATGCCCAAGCCGAGCGCTACAGCCTACAAAGCCCGTCCGAGCCGGCACGGGGCTGACTCGGGCACCGGGCGCGCAGACCACCGAAAGGCAGCCGCACGCGAAGTTCCTCTCATTTGTATGGGTACAGTCAGCGCTACCGGCGTCATGCCATGAAAACGTTCTCCCCCGTCCCTACGGGACGTCTCCGCGCCTCCTCACCGGTGCGGGCAGGGCGCCGCGGGGGGCGACGGGGGCCGCCCGCCTGAGGCGGGCCGGGGGCGGCCGAGGGGGCCCGGCCCGCGGCCGTGGGCGGGCAGGCCGCCCCGAGGGGAGGGCGTGAGGGCGGCCGGCAGGGTGAGGGGTCCCCGCTTACCCCGTTGGCCGCGGCCATCTGGACGACGATCTCGATGGCCGTCTTGCTGAAGTACCTGCCGTCGCTGCCCACCACCATGGTGCAGCCCTGGCGGTCGCGGAGGTCGACGGAGGAGAGGAGGCTCTGCACGAAGTTGGGCAGGTAGTTGCGCTGGCTCTCGAAGAGCCCCGTGGGCCGCCGCAGCCCCCCGCCGCCCGTCGGCCGCTGGTCCTCGTAGGGCGCCGTCTGCACCGTCAGCACCGGGATGGGGGTCCTCTCCATGGCGGCGGCCCGCGGTGGGCCCGCTGCAGCCCGCCCGGCTGTGGCCCCCGCTGGGGAGCGGGCAGCCCCTCACACAGGCTGCCTCGCCGGCGGCGGGGAGCAGAGAGGCGTTTCCCTGCCGCGGGCTGGCCGCGGGGTCGGGCTCCCTGACGGCCCGGCCCCCGGGGGGCCGGAGGCGGGCTCGCTCAGCCTTCGGCGGCCCGCAGGCGGGAGCCCGGCGCCGCAGGGGAGCCGGGGCGGGCGCGGGGTGCGCGCCGCCCCTTCCCCCGCCCGGGGGGGACCCCGCCGGCGCCTGCCCGGCCGCCGGCAAGGGCGCCCGCGGCTCGCCAGTCCGCTGCCATCAGCATGCGGCGGCCGCGGCCAAAAATAACCCTGGAAAGCGAAGCCGAGAATCGCGGTCTCCTGCCAGGGATGTAACCGGAGGCAGGGGGGGAGAGGGGAGGCCGGGGCGGCACACTTGCTCGGGGGGATCACGCCCTGTCAGCGCTGGAGCCGGCCCCGCCGGCCCCCGCCGGCTGCCTCCCCTCGGCCGGCAGAAGGGCAGCTGCCGTGCCTCGGGAGTCGGCGCGGGAAGCGGCCGGCGGCCTCTGCCCGTCGGCGGCACCTGCCCGCTGAAGGTCGGGGCAGCACCCGCAGGTGGCAGAGGGTCAGGCCCCGGGCTGCAGTAAGGCCGGGAGGCGGTACTGTCCCGTTTTGCAGGCGAGAAAACCGAAGAAACAGGCAGCTAAAGAATGAGCAAGCTCTTCCACTACTAAGCCTTAGGCGAGAGGATTCGATTTTTTTTTCTTTTTTTTTTTTTTAACTGTATTGCTCGAAAGCAAGCTTTTTGTGTAGTCAGCAAGCTTACAGAGGTATTCTGGGTTTGTTTTTTTCACAGCAGGAGCTGAATACTACAGGAAGGGTCTGGTCTGATTGTAGGATAACTGATCGTGCGGGTTTCTGTCCTGTGAGGCCGAGCAACCTTCTGAAGGTGTCTTTCCATTTGAAATACTATAAGGGTATTCCATACGGATGTGGCAAGGCTGAGTTCACTGACATATGTGTCCATTCTGCTTAAGTGTGTTCTTGCAGGGGTGGTGGCACCGGCAATTGCAAAGATGCCTGACATTTCCCAGTATAAAGGCTGTGTTTACAAATGCCTGTGACTGTCAAACATCAGCTGAAATTTTCCATCCAAATGCTTGTTTCGCACTGGGCCCACACAACAGTATTTTGCCGGGACAACTCTGTTGGCTGGAGAGTTGGAAAAAATAGTCGTGTAACCTAGATGTCATTCTTGCGCCTAAGAAATCCCTGGTGCAGACCTGCACCTGAGCAGACAAAAATAATTGTGTAAGGCATTCTTCAGGTCTCTACGAAGGAGTCTGCTCATAAACTGCTCAGAAGCATGATGGAATGTCACGACTCAACAAGACAGTGTGTTAGCTGCATGACTGGAGGTGGGCAGGCAAACATGGGGTAAAACGCTCTGTTTACTGATGGATCTTGTCATATTGTAGGAAAGCATCGAAGATGGAAAGCTGCCCTATGGAGTCCTACACGACGAGTTGCAGAAGTTGCTGAAGGACAAGGTGAATCGAGTCGATTTGCATCCAGCTGGCTTTAGATGTTACTGAATGAGAAAAGTGGCCAATACTCTATACTGTCTCACGGATGGTGGCAAATGCTCTGTGGGGATGGTTAAAGCGATGGAAGCAGAGCAACTGGCAGCGCAAAGGTAAACCCATCTGGGCTGCTGAATTATGGCAAGATATAGCTGCCTGGCTAGGGAAACTAGTCATAAAAGTACATCACGTAGATGCCCACGTACCCATGAGTCGAGCCACTGAGGAACATCAGAACAATCAGCAAGTGGATCAGGCTGCTAAAATTTTCCAGACAGACTTGGACTGGGAACATAAAGATAAATCATAGATTAGTGACCTGCATGTATCCATATATATATATGTGTGTGTGTGTGTGTATAGATTTGATAGAAAGTAATAGTGATCTGAGCAAGATGCAAATGGTATGGAATAAAGGGTGGAATGTCCTGGTTTGAGGTAAAACAGGACCAATTTTGTTCAGTAACTTTACTTTTTAGCTAGGCCTCTTCTAACTGCTGAAATTAACAGCATGTTGTGCAGAAAACTGTTCGCTCTCAGAATGATAAGACCCATGTTTATAGTTGATGCCAAGGAACAGTATGCACAGAGGTTCTTGCTTATCCTTATTGCTACAACAACCAAGGCCAGCCAGCTTTGTTACTTGCCCCATTGGAGGGTCAGAAGTGGAAAAGCGTAGAGGGGTCACACCTGTAGGGAGGAGCGGACAGGACAGGTGACCCAAAACTGACCAACAAGGGTATTCCATCCCATCTGCCTCATGCTCAGTAAAAAGGCTGAGGGATCAAAGGGTCAGCCCTCTTTCTTCAATGGCCGGCATCTGAGGAGGACTCTGTCTCTGCATCTGCCTTTGATCCCGATCCTGAATCCAGATCCGGAATCCAGTCCGTCCAGTCTGGGACTTCCCCAGTGCCTGCTGGTGACGTAATTGTCATCCTGGGAGCTTGATATGGTTTTGTATATATATTTCATTATTTTTCTTTTTATTATTTTATTATTAATATTTCATTAAAGTAGTTTAGTTCCTTCTAAACTCTTAAGTCTCTCTTTTTCTCTCTCTCTCTTGCCTCCCTTCGGGAGCGGAGCAGGAGAGAGCAAGCATCTGTCGTTGCACTGGATTGGGCCAATCTGACCCAGACCACGACAGATTATTAAGAGTCAGTGAGAGTCACCAAATTAATAGTACAGAGGAACTCATCGTGGTTTTGAGCCCTGTCTCTGCAGACTCCAGTTGTTCATAGAGAGAGTTTAAGATGTGATTGTCTGCTACTCATCCATCCCGTTGGCAGTGACTGCTGTCTTCACAGTAGAACACTATACATGCTACAATAGGCAAGGCCCAACAGTTTAGTTTAAATTAACGAATCCACTGAAGCAGATACAGGAATTCTAGCTCTGTTGAAGGAACACCTATATACTGGGACATATACCCTGGCAGAGGGCCAAAACAGGGAAGGAGTAACCTCTTCTTTCTCTTTTGTTAGACCTCCTAGTCTGTAGTTGCATTTGTGGCTTCCTGTACTGATTCTGAATTTTGAATAGCAAAAGGAAAAATTCTACAGTATGGAAAATCCAGTTCTCACATCCCTAATGTAAACAAGGCACAGCTATAGATGACATTGTTACACCTTAAATACTTTTGGGCACTGCCAGTAATGAAGCCACAACATGTAGTCTGTGTTAGTGAAAGCTGAAATGGACTCAGATAACTGATTATCTACCACAGCAAGTATCCAACAAGGAAACAGCCACAAAGGTTGAAAGCACTAGAAAAAACAGATTGTAAGTTCCAAATACCAAATAAAGGAAGACACATGACCAAAGCAAGAAGCAAAGTAAAAGTCTTTGAAATAGAGAATTGACCATATTTTTCATATTCATAGGGGAAATGTGGTTTGCATTTGGAAGAAAATGTATCAGCTTGAACCAGTTTTAAAAACTCTGCAAACACTGACATTTCCAGAAGGTACATGTAAGAGGGACAATCAGTGACAATTTTCCAGAATTTTTTGTCTTCACCCATATCATTTCCATAAACAGTGCTGAAGAATAAAGAAAAAGTGTGTTTTGCAGTCTTTTCAAGCATTACCTCGACAATGGCTCTACCAGGAGTGTGATGGGTTGTAAAGAGCACTGTAAATTTTTTAGTTCAAACTCAGACTCTGCTTGAGATAAGTCCAAGCAAAAGTTTACGTGACCCGTCTTTTACTGTGATTCCTGTAATAATTTGCAAAACTCAGTTTTCCAAAGTCATGCCATTTCATGAAAAGCTCTGGTTTTGTTTTAAAAGAAAAAAAAAATTACCAGCCTTCACTGTAGCAGTGCAAAGCATGAGAAAGTTAATGTAGACAGCCTGAATATTCTAGTACAAAAGCTGAAGAAAAGGAACAATTTTTAACTTTTTTTAAATAAATACTTCCATTTTCAAGTACCTAGATTAGCATTATGTTGGTAAATTTATACATGGGGATGTATATTTTTTTCATAGCAACCCAAGTCCCACAATTGGTTCTGCTCTCAAAGATTTCATTGAAAAGCAGAGATCTCTGTAAGTAGCCAATATTGCAGTGTATTAAGTGGTTACTGCTGTGTATCTCTAACAAAGGAATAATTATTACTATGGGATGATATTAAAAGCCTGGAATGCCTTCTCGGAAAACCACAGCTAAATATATTCTTAGTATTACCATAGTGTGTTGTGAGTTAGTTTTTAAAAGGTTGTTAAGATAAAAAACAACTTAATGGAGTGACAGGATACATGTTAAATTTGTTCCATTTCCAAGTAAAACAACTAGCTTTCTGACTGCCCATTTTGCAAGCTTGGTTTGACATACGCTATCTAATTCAGGAACATTTTCAACCCTTACTTCGATTTTTAAATCTTTTTAATACCCAACCCTTAAGATGTTTACTGTAACTCATTTGTCTTGTGCAAATGACTGAATCAATGTTAATTACTTTAAGAGCCATAATTTTTGTGTTTCCTCAGCGTTCTTTACCAGCATCATACTGGTACCTTTCTTTGTCCCTTTAGGTCCAATTTTTTCATGCACTGAGCTGGGAACTGGGTTGTTGTCTGTCTTGACTCAAGGGAAAGAAACCTGTCCCACAGCAGCAGAAGCCCTCTGTAGGCACACAATTACTTCTAATTCAGTTGACCTGGTGACCAGAAGTGTCCCCTCTGCAAGACGGCAGAAACTACTAACGAATCTTCTTAAAGGTACATTATGGAAGCCCAGCCTAGCTCTGATTTGGTGCTAATGTACAAGAAATTGCTGTGAACCTGAAGCTTACTTCCAGTTAAGGAAAAATCTTTTGTATCAGCTTGCAAATGTTGCAGCAGAACTGTACCACCACCATTAACTAAGCAAGTTTTGCTCCTTCAATTGCACTACTAAGTTCACAATGCAGCGATAGTATAATATCTGGGTTTTAGATGGAAACATATTTTTACAGTTGTTCCATACAATATGTGTTTGTGATAGAAATATGGATACTCAATTAATTCAGCCATTCCCCATGGTGCCATATTTTGCAATTCAAATTCTCATTCTGACACTGAACTGGATTTTCCAATTACTCTTATAGTGCAGCTATCATCTGAAGAATGGCATACAGTAGTGTTGTTATAAGATGAAGGTTGTTAGCCTGAGCTATTGAAAAAAACATTTTGCAAAAAAGTTCTAAAAATATAATGTTGGCTTATCAAAACCACTCAAAGAAAATGGCTAATTTCAAGTAATATACTGTTTTGCTAATAAAAGCAAAAATAGTTTTAAAACCCAGTGCTTCCAATTGAGGCCCTTCCTGCTTGTGAATGCTTTGTTTTCTTTCACTTGCAATGACTTTGTTTCAAAATGTAAATTACTTAGGAATTTAAAAAATTAAAAGAGAAAATAAAGTTGAAAATTTTTTAGATATTTTGACTGACTTGATCTGTCTTGTCTTTCAGTTCAGAAATGAAAGCTTTTCTATGCAAGCCTTGCTATCATGTTTAGAAAAGGCAGAGAAAGTGTGTTTTATGCTTTTATATGAAAATTAGTTCCCTTGTAACAGAGCTTTATTGAAAGTAGTGTTTATGTCTGGCGGATACTACAACTCAGTGAGGTTGTTTTCTGGAAATGAAATTCTAAGGAATGTTTTCACACAACCTTACATGCAAATTGATTTACAAAGCACAAACAGGAAAAATTCCCTGAAAACATAATTCTCATAATTGGCAACTGATTTACTGCCATATCAGCAACCCATAATGTGTAAATCAAGTCTGACTTACAAAATTGTCTGATACTATCCATCAAATCAGGACAAACAAGGAAGGAAGGAAAGAAGTGACTGAGGAAGGTAGGGAGGAATATCACCAATCATTAACCTAAAAGAGAAAGCAACTTTCGTAAAAAGAGCATCCCCCCAAAATGCCCAGAGACTCAGTTGCAGAAAGTTTATTCAAATAGTTTAGTGCATAGCAGAGCAAATCAAGATAACTGTCCGTTTCAAAATTCTAACAATGTGCCTACTCAAATTAGTGCTTTGGATATCTTGGAGTCACTAACAATTTTTCATTTTCCAGTGTTGCTGACAGACCAGTCCCATCATTCTTGTGTTCAACAAGTAATTCCACAGAAATACTCAGGCAAACGCGTTGAATACTAGGCCACGAGGGTTTGTTATGCAGGGGTGTAAACAACAGATCCATCATGTCATGGTTCTTGCCAATGTGGGGAAGAGGCAGAATCTGAACACGGACCCAAGCAACAGTCTTTGTCTTCGCTCTAGTCCTGCTACAGTTAGTTCAGCATCTCCATTGCTGGTCTAGCCTCCGCTGCCGGGGCTGGAATGAGCAGGGAAAGCAGCTGACAGTTTTAATTCTCCTATCGCCATAACAGCAACTTGGAATGTGACTCACCAGCACAGGAGAGGAAACAAAACGTAATTCCTGGGAGTCAAAGTAAGCCCTCTCTCTGGTCCTGCAAGGGCGTATGCAATGCTTCTCCTCTGAGTACGTCACCTCAGCAGTGAAAGCACCGTTCTACTTATTTACACAACTTTCCTAGGTCCGTCACCTGTTAATCACTCCTTGTAGATTAAGGGAAATAATAACAGATGTGTTAAAGTCTTGCTCCGCATGCTAGGTTTGCTGAATGGCCATGTAGACCAAAACAGGCACTGCTGTGCAACAGCTTTTGCTGGATGTGTGAAATCCAGGATATAGTGGATATGCTGCTGCACAAATTAAAGCTTCTCATTAGGCATCCTGTCTGGATTGGCATAGGGGGGGACAATGGATGGAATAAATGCTGCACTGATAAAAAGGCTGTAAGTAATATATCATTCAAGTTTTTCCTGGTATTGTTCAGTAACCCTTGTTTAACAGCTGCAAGATTCAATCATTCAAATAATCTGTAAAATTTGTACAATTCTTTGGGCACATACTAACCACCAATGTTCGGAGAGAGGACATCTGCAGAGGGCATCTTCTGGGAAGAAAGTCTGCATTTTTCACTTGAGTTCAAATTGGGATTTATATACAGATGTGAGATTATTTTTTTTCTGTGTGGAAATTAAAAATAATACCAGACAGTTCAGGATAGAATGATGAACCGTCAGCACATGCAATGTATGTTGCTGTCATTTAGTTAAGTACAGCTTGGGAAGAAACATGATTCAAGGGTGGAAAGAGCTATGACGGGGATGAGGAATGGAAAAAGAGAAAGGCTAGGGACAGGAAGAGCTAGACAGTCTAGTGGTCTCCTCTCTCATGGGAGGAGAAGGCAGTTGGAGAGGTCACTGCAGTACGATTTCCTCCTGCTACCCATAAATGTGTTTCAATGTAGTTAATCCCCACAATGAATGTAGCAGAGATGCAATCCCAGAAAACCAAAGATGTCTGACATGGATCCCATGTGAGTTCTTCATAAAATCTGGAAATGTACTTAAGCCATCTAAAATACTAACTTTCTCAAATATTAACATTTTGTAGTTAACTCATTGAATTTCTGCTGAGGAAGTGACAGCTTGTCTTGAGTCCAACACAAACTCGGTGTGTAAGTGCTTGAATACGGAAGGATGTTTCACACCCTTAGTTTTGCCTGCTGTCAAGAGGTTCATACTCTTTTTTTCTAACTGCAAATAAGTAAGTTAATTAATCTTACTACATGTAAAATTAAATGTGCAGTCACCACAGTCTTGCTAGACTGTGTGATGGAGATAGATATATTCTATTTAGGAAGCTGTTTGCACTGCCAAGTAGGCACTGTGTCGTCAAAGCCTGATTTAGCAGGAGCTTAGTCCATATGCACTGTGGAAGCCTTACACTTCCATTTATGGCTATTTACCAATTATGTCACGAGTTAAGAGTGGTAACTTTTTCCATATGATTGGCATTGTGGCACAGGATATGCAAAGAATAAGACACAACCTACAAACCAGTCCTACTGCCGCAGACCTGCAGATTTCAGGTCTGATTTTCAGAGGTGTGAGAAAGAGGTACTGGCACTGCATCCAATGAGTGACACAAGACCAGGCCCTCCAGGCTGTAGTGCTCAGATGACATCATGTTCTATAACCATGACAAAATACACCTTATAGATACTGCCAGCTGAATGGCCTCTTCCACATGATCACCCACTTGTGCACTGCAGAACCCTGGCAGACAAATTACTTCATGATCTAAAGTCCATTCCTTACAAGCTAGCATGTTCTCTATGCATGTTCGTCCTTTTCTAGGGGTGGAATTACTGAATAAAATGAAAAGCTCAGCTGAGGCCCAGTGGTTTGATCCAGGGAGCTGTGCAGTGATAATACGGAAGAGAAACATACGTTCTCAGATATATCCCGGCTGGCTGTCTCCCAGCCTGAGGGATGCTAGGCAGTGAAGCTGACAGAGAAAACGCTGGATTTCTTGCTGTACTAACAGATCGGTGAATTTATAGTACAGATCTACTGTCCATTTTAAAAGTCCATGATTTTTAACATTAAGTCAAAGCATATGCAAAGTTTAAAAACAGAGCAGGAAATGTTCCCCCGACACCCCTTCTGATAATAAACACATGTGAAGGAACACACTTGATGGAACGGTTGTTTGGTACAGGCATTCCTTGTCTTACATATACTGGCTTCTGCAACAATATATCAAGGTAGGAAAAGCAAACTGTCATCACCCGTGCTTTGAGTCATGGTGTCTCTGACAAGGACTCAAGACTAAAACTATGCAGGAATACAAAAAGAACAGAAGAAAGCAGCGTGGAAAAACAGGTCCTTGGAATATGAAAACAAAACTGTAGTACCAGTTTTGTTTCTGAGTTTTTTGGGAAGTCACAATATATTTAAGTCCCTCAGTTCACCAACCAATTTCACTGGCCTTTTAGAAAACACTTTGAGACCTAGGAATTAAAAAACCCTATTTTAAGAAAGGGTCACAGACACAACTCCAGCAATCCCTTAATAAGTGTCAATATCATGGTTTTGATCACTTTGCATAGTTGCTTAGAGGTTTCCTTTGTTTGTTTATGCACTCACTGAAAAAGACATTGTTAACAGTGCTCTTCACTGTCTAGTGTTTCTGGCCCTGCCACTTGTGAGAATACTATTGGATAAAGCACTTGGGATTTTTCTCTTTTTAAGAGTTCCCCTCTCTCTCATGTCAGGGGTCAAGTAATTTTTCAGCACACATACTCCAAATTCTAGCTGACAAATTGTTTTTGCCAGGAAAGTTATTTTATCTTATGGCTACAGCTGGTGAAAAGAAGAAAACATTCTTACAGCAATATACTGTGTCTGCTAAACAATCTCTCCGTATTCAAGTGGCTCTGATTGTTTATTTGGCCACCAATGAGGTTAGATAGACATAAAAGCAGTACTTCAAATTGATAAAAATAATCCAGAAAGAACCATTGACTGTAAGATCCAGAAAAAAATCTGACAAAAGTCAGAGACAAAGATATAATTTCAAGATGCCTCAAGACATCTGCGCCCAAGTCCTGATTTGTATCTGAGAACTCCACCCGACAGCTGGTGCGACCGGCAATGTGGAAAGTGGTCGAGCAGCGCCTCCTGTGGGCACGTCTGGTCTGTCTTTAAGTCTACTCTTCCAAGCTCTGTCCACAGGAAAAGTCTGATTTATTTTCCCCTTTTGTAACCTACTACATCCTCTGGCTCATCTCTGAGAAGTTCGGTCTCAGTTCTCATGACCTGCAAGCCAGGAAGGGTGCTTAATTAGGGATGTCGATTTGAATGTACGTCTTCGGGCACTTGTAGTCAAACAAACTAGCCTTTTAGTTTTGGTGTGTCTTCTTATGCTCGTCTTGCCTGACCTTTCTCTGACCGAAGATAAATCCAGGGTAACTTCAGATTTCCTTATCTAGATTCTGTGAAACTGTAAGTGGAACATAAATTTGATGCACTCTGGAAAATGAATGTAACTGTTCTTGGCAGTTGCAATAGAAAGTAGGATAAAATAAAGTATCAGTTGCAGGTGTTAAGTAGGGCATTTCCTTAAGATGGCCAGAAGCATTGAGTTGATGTATCTGTTTATACCTGCAGTCCACATCTGGGTTGAGGTCTTTGGAGTCTACTGCTGCAGATACACAACTGTCGTGGAACTGGCTTGAACAAGTCTGTCTAATTTAGACCACAATGCTTTTAGAGGTGTAACATGCTGCTTTATTTCTTTACTCTGGAATTACAAGTCCTTCGTCCCAGGAGGCTTCTGTTGCATGGAAGTGGAGGGCTGTTTCTACTTACCACTTTTACTGAGGTGGCTGTTTTGACTTGCTCATGTTGTCCTTTGCCTGTCAGGTTTTACTTTGAATCAGATTATGTCAAGGATGCCACTTCCCTTCCAGCCTGTCCCATAGCCACACGACTAACCAGCAAACACCCTACCAAAGTGGCAATTTCTCAGGGTTTCCAGACCTATATTTTTAGCTTTTCTGCAGTGTTGAAGCTACCCCTGCCTTAAGACAAAATAATTCTTCTGGGGTGATCTTGGTCCAAAGTTTACAAGCTTGTCTTTCAGCCTTCCTAAGATCACATTGAAGTGGAAAGGGCTGGAAGCATACTTGAAAACATATGACAATTTAACTTTCTCCTTTATAAGACACATTGTTATAACACAGTTAAAAATAGGTTAATATGAACTTGGAAGTGGGTCTTTGTGGACCCCACATCACTTGTTCTTAGCGTTATCTCTTAATCAAGGATGTATTGTGGCATAGCCTCATTTCTCATCCATCCTACCCTTTTCCAACAGTGCTGTATGCATCCATTCCTGCACACCAAACCTTGGGCAGAAGGCAGCATGCTGCAGCTTGAACATTCCTGGTTTTCCTGTTTTTCTGCTGCATTATTGGACAGTCATTTCCAGGGCATGTGCCATCTAACAGCCATCAGTGTAACTGCCTTTAAATTAGGCAGAGCAGGGGTGCCTTATTTGACAATTCTTCAAAGAGTACAAATTGATGCAGCTTTGTTGATATCTACAGAGCTAAACCCAGCACTAGGAGCTGTAACTTAGCACACCGTGCATGGTATATTACAGATGTGAATGACACCTGAAGATTCCATACGTCACTGGCCATCCTGTAACACCAAGAATACCTGTGGAAAAATGTGAACTATAAAGATAACACTCTTTCCACTGCGTTTGAAGAAGGTGATTAAAGTTCTCCCTCTTCCTATGGTGGTGGGGGTAGAAAGCTAAAGTTTATCTTCTCAGGCACCTTTGACGTCATCATTCAATCTTGCAATGATGTCAGCAAAGTCTTTCATGAAAAGAATGAGGTCAGAATTCTCTTAGTTTTGGAAGAAAGAGGAAAGCATTTGGCAGGGAAAAAAAAATCTCACTGTGATTTTAGACTGAACCATCAGTAAAAAGATACAGATTTTTTATTCTTCATAAATCCTCTCCTTTACTACTTGGAAAAGAGCATAATACGAAAAGCAGCTACAGAATTTCCTAGGAGAAAACTAAAACTGCATTGTTGCAGAGCTAACAAACAGTTGCTAAAATAAATGTTACCACTAGATGACAGCAAATACTCGGTTTCTCTGACATTTTCTTTCCAGTGAGCAGCTCGATTTTTAGAAGGCAAAAATCAACAGAGATTTGTTAAGGGGGGAGCTGGGATTCCTTTTCCCCTGGAGACAACAGCAGAGTCCTTCGTTGAGTAAACCCCGCTTACTGAGCTGTAAATTCTTTGTTTCAGCCCAGGTAGCATGCTGCTTTATAGTCCTAGCTTTGAAGAGTTGTCCTCTATTAGGCTTTCTGATGTTCTTGTTTGCAAACCAGAACTCCAGAAACTGTGTCAATTTTGATTTTTACCCACCTTCTTTCAAGTCCTCTAAGGCAGATGCTGATCACACAGTAATGTGGGATTGTTTTCAGGATCAAGCAGCAGAATTTTTACAAAGAAGCAAATAAAAATATTAAGAAGTTTTGTTTATCCAGGCTATTGTTTGTGAGCAACCTGATCTGGTTGAAGACGCCCCTGCTCATTGCAGGGGGTTTGGACTAGATGACCTTTAAAGGTCCCTTCCAACCCAAACTATCCTATGATTCTATGATTATGACTGGGTCCTTCTGGAAAACAGAGTTTTAGCCTTTGTTCAGATAACCCCTGATACATTAATGGCAGCCACATCAGTGTAAGGAAGCCATCAGAGTTTCTCAAAAAAAAAGCAACCTTAAGTGGATAATGCTGAAGTTCAGATTTTTGAGGAAATGGGATTTGACTCCAGCTAAGTATCCTTTCTTTGTATTAGGGAAGGAACTGCCACGAAAGATATTCATAGAAGAAAGGCTTTTTGAAGAAAAAACTGTAGAAGAAGGGTTTATTGTAAGGTAGGCACAGTTTTGGCAACAGGAGGACTCAGCCACGAAGATGCAACCTTCTCTAATTGCCTTCTGCAAACAAAAAAGGAAGATGTTACTAGCAGAGGGAAGCATAAGGCAATTTATAAACTAGAGAAGTAAAGTTAATTCTTAGGAAAGCAGAGCAAATTAACACAGGCAGATTTGCCTCACACTTGGATTTCTAAAGAATAGTGTTCTAATAAAACTGAAAGTAAAAATGGATATCTTTAAAGTTTTTAAACTTTAAACTCAGATTTACCCCCTCCTCAAAGTCTGCTGTAATATATGACACTACCTATTCCTCAGCCCTGTAAACTAATCAGCTTGACAGCAGCTAAAAAAAGGAACTCATGAATACTGACACTCAGATAATTTTGAAAGGTACTGTATAACATATGTGACTTTTCTGGAAAGTACTGTAGAGGAAAATATGGAAATGTGTAAGTGAAATGAAGTTTGAAACGTCAATGATTCAGTCCATAAACCCCAGAAATGTTTCAGAATTAGCAATGAATGTGGACAGTCATTGCTTATAAAATAGAGGGCAGACACAGTGGGTGCTTCCAGGGATGGAGCAAGGGCAGAAGAATATGCTGGAGGCAGGAATGACAACGGCCTCCGAGTGGTAGCACAACATTTACGATATGCTGCTACTGGCCCTAGCTTACTCCCTAAAAACTAAGAGAGTGCTGCTGAAATTCCTAGCTCTGCTGGCTACTGTCCTTCGCTGGGACTCACTGCCCCAGTAAGGGAAAAACTGCTCTGGCAATGGGACAACTGCTCTTTTTACTCAGTGCAAAATCCACCCCCTGCACGAGATGTTGTGGATGTTACCATACTAACCTCCAGTGAAATTGTATATTAGTAACACTTGACATTACTATAACATGTATTGTCCATCTGGACTGCTGGAGAAAGAATTTTTAGAGGTATTTAATCATGTAAGTCACAGAGAATAAATGTGAAAACCATGGGTTTACAACTTTATTGTAGTTCTCTGCTGCTTCTCTTGCTCTTGAGTTCCCAAACTGGTTTACAAAACCATCATAGTAATGCAATGACTAAAGCAAGTAATTCCTAACTGGTGGGTAGTTCACATTAGACTCAGGACTTGAAATGCCTCCTTGGGATGCACTCGGCCTCGCAGCACACAGCAGCACAATCTCTTCCCCTACCAAAGCACTTGGGATGCCCGGAACAACTCTCACAGCAAGACATTCACTGTCCCAAGCCACACAGCTGCGTTCTGGCCTTCACAGAAAAATATTTGACTGCCACTACATTGCACAGTAATTGGCACACCTCCCAAATGATAAAAACTAATTTGTAGTGGACAAAGGTTTATCTGACCCCTCAGCTAACGTTGAGTGAGATACAGGGACAGTCTCTTTCCTCCTGTGGAGAAGAAGGAATAACTTGCTTTCCTATAAAAAGTAGTGCAACTACAAGACTACAAGGGCTTAATGAAACTGTCACACATTTTTATGTTTAGGAAGTCTGAAAGTCCATTTTAAGTAAGTACAGAAAATGTGGAAATACTTTCTTTTCCCTGCCACATGCCATCCCTTGTATACTCACAAGTCGTACAGCTCAGGTAAAGGTTCACATATGGAAAAGGCTCAGACCCTGGGAGACGGCACAAGGTACGGACAGAAATGTATTAGGGATCAGTCTTATCCAGACCTGGGATCTTGGAGCAAGTGTCAAATACGTGTGGGACATGCATCTCACATGTGAAACGTGAGACGGGTGAGGGAGATGTGCCCGTGGGAGAGCGCTGTGTGCTCTGGAAGGAGAGAAAGCAGCAGATACGAAAGGTAACGGCTCATAAAATGCAATGCACCCAGGTAGAATAGAACAGGTGCTTATAACCAACATTGCATCCTGGTGTCACAGCCGATGCCCGGCCACGTAGGGATCACTGTTACCACCCACTCCAACAGACGCTGGGTACACAGCTGCGGGGAGGCCTCCACATTTGCAAATGGATCCCTTGCTCACCTCCACCACCGCAGACATCCCAGGCAGCAGGTTGGGACAGGCAGACCCCAAGTGCTACCGTATAACAGCCTAGGATAGCCTGTTAAAAAAAAAAATTGATGATCAGGGTTGATATAAAAACAGTGGCCTTTCCACTGCCTCTGTTGCCAGCACCGCAGGTATAGTCAACATGATAAATTGACGTGCTTTTCCATGGGTGGGAGTGCCAGGTATAAAACATAGGTTCTTTGTGATCACGATATAAGAGCAAGACAAACCAAAGTTTGCTTTTACCCAGGGTGCAATATAATACACCTTTAACCACCTGTCCCAAGGCTTTAAACACAGCTCCACCATTGCCCTTACCATGTTAACTGAACAGCTGGAATCCACCATCCTCCCACCTGAAGTAACTGTTTCTCAATATACAGTTGAGGACCTCAATCAGAGGTCCAGTTAAGGAAATAGTTCTCCAAACTGTTTTTAGGTACCTGAAGGACAGGAGGGCAGAAAACTGCCAGGATCTGTTTCAGCAGAGGTACAAAGTACTCTGACACCTTCTGATAAAATTTAAATAAATAAATAAATAAATAAAATTTAAAAAAGCTGTTGCAGACTTTGCCTGGTTCCTGTGGGGTTTGGAGTCACACATGCCAGGTGCCTGTATTTCTGTGAGACCCCTCTGCGATTTGCTGAAGAAAAGCATGGTGTGGAATTGGGAACAAAAACATTGTGAAGCATCCACTGCTTTAGAAGATGAAATTTTTACTTACCCATCTCCAGGGCCTGTCCTCTCTACCTGTGCCTTTATACTGTTGGATATCAACGGGGATGATGGCCATCAGAAGGGCAAGGTAGAAAGCATTTCCCTATGGCTACTGGCTGTAAATCCCTGCTGGGCTCCTTCTGGGAAAGCGCTGCTGGCAGGGCGGGCAGGGCTGCTGCGTGGGGCCCGTCGCTGGAGGAAGGGAAATCAAGCTCTGTGCACCCACTGCTGACAATTTTACCCAGTGAGCTGTTTCCCCTGGGGCAGCACAGAAAAATACCATGCAGCCATATGGGGGAAACACTTGGAAAGGATTTGTGCTATAGCACAATCTGGGGACACATCCATAGGATATGTACATGCCCACAGGAAAAAATATAAAAATGCACAGCCTTGAAGGAAAGTGATATCAGATGATTGATGGTTTGGCTGAAATAAATGGTGAGGCAGCATGTCTAGAAAGGGGCTACCTGGCTGCCAGTCTACTGGTTCTCCCTTACTCCAAGAAACGCTCTCTGTCAACAGGTCACGGTTTAAGAATAAAGGAGTGCAAACCTGGTTTGGCTGGGGCGGAGTGCATGGATTTTCCACCTGCAGTCAAAAGGGGACAACAGTGGGAGGGACTCTAGTCCCATCTCCCAGTGGGAATCCCACCATGGAGTCATACACCAGCCAAACAAGCAGCAAACCCCTGTGAGAAGTCCCATACAAGGGGTTCGTGTCAAAAGTGGTACAGAATCCTGCTAAATCCAAGGTAAAACGCCGCCGAAGGTCTGGAGCCGAGGTTGTGGTTAAACATGCAACTTGGGGTCCATCAGGTGACCCTTGTTTCACAACAGAAAAGTGCAGGATGATGCTCACACCAGAGGCAGTAGGTCAGCCATAACTTGGGCTTGCATTACACCCAAGACCTCCAAGTCTTATGTCCAAGCTGTATTCTCTTGCAGGAAAACAAGGAGATACCTAACCACCGTGGGAACATTGGTGGTTGGGGCGTAGCCCTGAAACCCATCTCCTGTGTGTTCACCTTGCCCGTGGAGCCACTCAGGTATTTAAAATTAACCACTACCCAACTTTACAGCCACAGTTAGAGTCTGCTCTGCTACTGGTGTCTGGCAACATGTCTGTGGTAACGAGATGTGAGTATAAGACAACGGTTTGCAGGCAGAGTACCCGCCTTCAATACTATTTGCTTCAAAGGCAATATAAATTTTGGACCCAGCAGCATTTGCTGTTGTAATGTGATGTGTTTTTGACCAAACTGCCAAAAGAGTTGTTAGTTAACCTCTCACATGACAGAGCAGGAGGTGTCTTATTCTGCACCATTTAAAACCACAGTAGTGATTGGAGTGATCTTCAGCATCATAGAAACATAGAATGGTTTGGGTTGGAAGTGACCTTTAAAGGTCATCTAGTCCAACCCTCCAATATGATATATATATATAATATGTAAGCTATATAACTCTCTCAAACTAAGTGACATGGTTACTCAACATCTGTCTGAAATTGGAAAATGCTTAGGGGAAAGAAAAATAAAAATGATATATGGTAGTATTACACTGATTCAGTTAGTGAGGTGGAAACAACCCTTATTCAATGTCATCAATACGATGGCTGGTCACCAAAAGCTGCCAGTGTACTGCAGTGGATGTTATATCTATGTTAGTAATCATTGTGTTGTTATCTGTAGTAAGTTTATTAATGACATGTTTTTGTAACACTCAAATAGTATATATGATTGAAATGTTAATTCAAGTTAAATCACACACCATGCTATTGTAAATTGCCATGTTTTCCACTATACACATGCTCACTCTCACAGTGCATCGGCAAGAGGGCTGGTCATTCACATGACAATTAATAAATGAAGCTCACAGTGCAAAAATGGTTAACAATGGTTAAATGTTGGTCTGAGCCCAGGGGCTGATCGAGGCATCAGTGAGCTTCTGCAAAGGCAGAGGGGCCAGGTAAGGGCCAGGCAGGGGCTGCATGCTCATGAAGCTCGGGGAAGAGCGGGTGAGCGACCAGCCATGGCTATTGCAAAGGCAGCTGAACTTAGCTCCACGTAAAGGACCCAGAGCATGGTCTTGGATCTTGATAAACAGCTGGTCAAAGACTAGTGGATTTGGACAGACAGTTTGCCTTATTTTTAAATCTATATCTTCTAAAAGGTACGTTGTCAAAGTATGTGGAAGGTCTTATCCACCAAGAAGGTACGTTTCATCCACAAGCATGCATTAGCACTGGACTGCCCTTAACCTGCCAGGCAATTAGTTGAAAGTCAGCTTCCAAGGCAGTACGAAGCACCAGTCCTCCAGGTTCTGCCATGAGTGTTTTTTGATGGCTACTCCAGTAAACCGAACCAGTCCTTCACTTTGACAAACTCCATACCACAAATACTCTTAAAGCATGCAAAAGGATTTAAAAGATTTTTAATTTTGCAGTGCTTATCCTGAATTGGCCCCTGTGAATAATGGGGGGTTTTATGATAAAATCAATCATGGATTTCATGTCTAGAAAATCCTCTTGCTGCAACAGAATAGATGACCATAGACACAATGCAGAATACTGTCAGACATTCCATGAACTTGCCAACATTTCTCTTTCAGATTTATTTTACTTTATTTATAGTAAAAAATACAGAATCAGCACTGTGAATTCATTTTAAAAATTACTGACTTGATGGGCAAAAAAATTGACAGGAAAAGAAAAGAAAAGTCGTAGGTTCTTAGGTCAAAAAACCACAGTTATATGATATCTGATCTGACTTACCTGCACGTTAGAGTAAAACAACCTGTCATATTTCATCCAGTAGATCCAGGAATATGATACCAAAGAATATGAACCACAAAGTATATTCTACAGCTATATCCTACTTTGATTTAAGGACCTCAGGTAACTGAGACTCCAGATTGCTTTAAATAGTTAAGTAGCTGAAAGAAAACAGCTTTCCACTGCTCTGAATGTGTCTAGATCCACTTGCAGTCTTCAGTTCTGGTTGTGAACTCTCCTGCTAGACTAAGAACACTTTAATCTGTGAAAAGTCTTTCCCGGTGGTGATTAAAATAACTGACAAATGGTACAGACAAAAAAAAATAATAATAAAAGCATAGCATTAGAAGGGAAAAGCAAACTAAATATAGAAAGCACAAGCCTTCAGGTGATTCTGATAGCTAAAGGTTACTTCTAGAGCTGTGAATCCATCTTAGTTCCTAGCAGAAAAAACAGAGACCAGCAATCTCCACTTTCTCAAGGGGCAAAACATTTCTCATTTCTTCAGTGAACTGAACAGTTTTCCAAAGCATCTTTTAGCACCAATAGATGGAAAGAATTTTAATCGACTTTCACGTGTTCCCTTTGAGAAGTCTGTTTATTTTTTTGTGCTCTGTTCTGACAAAGAGAGGTTCCAGAAGACAATCTGGTTTTAAAAAATGGCACCTGCTAACAATGCCAGTAAAAGAATTGTGCAGTTATAGTGGATTAAGCTACTGTAATGTAAACCACCCCTTTCAGCTAGCACGGCTGAAAATATTATCTTTTCCAGCCATGTATTACTGTTCACCAGCTGAGGTTAATGCTCTTATCAGTCAATGCAAACACAGTCTTCGCCAGTGCAGTGTCAGACCAGTCTGACCTGATCTAACTGGTTTGACCTGGCACTGAAGTGGTTTAGGCAGCGCTGGCCGGAGCCCTTCTCCAGGGGAAGATGGGCATCTCCAGGAGAGGAGCAGTAACTATTCACACCATGACAGCTTTCCCCCCCCGCCCCCCAAGTGACCATGTCTGTGCATCCTAAGAAAACATGCTGAGAGAAAAAGGGGAAGAAGGACCCACTGGGAGAAGAGGGGGAGGAAGGATGAGCTGGCAGACGGGCTGGTGCAGCCGCTGGTGCTGTGCTCTGCCCTGCAGCCGCTCAGCGGGTTTAGCTGTACAACAGCCAGGCCCCTTCTCCCTGTTGTAACCTCATAATGGCATTACCTTGTTATGCATTGTTAGCAGCTAATTGTAGCGTTGCGGTTTTTAAAACAACTTTCTCCATTAGGAAAGATTCGATGCTGTGGTTCTGAGCAACCTATTGTGAATTAAAACAAACTTCTGCACTGGACAAAACATAGAGAACTGTAGTCTTTCCGGCTGCATTTAACTGAAACTGGAATTATAAAAATACCAGTATTGTAGTAATTTTAAGACTACAAAATCATTTTTAACTGCTCATTCCTATTAAAAAGAAGCTTCAAACAAGAACAGTACGGTGAAAGTAATAAAGAAACCAATGAACAAGCTAACTGTGCTTGTAGATGGGATTGAAATCTTGTTAAGAGAGCCAAACCACTAGATATTTCAGACTACCCGAGCAAGGACAGTAAGATCATTGGGACTTTCCGCTATCCTTGAAGACTGGAAGCCTTCACCTATATTTTAAACCAATATTTATGCATAAACGCAAGTGGCAAGTCTTTTACTGATTTCTTACCAAGCAATATATTTCCTAGTCTGCTTGATCTCTTCCAGCTCAGTTTTTTTCCCCAAATTTTCATGGGTGTCCATGGATGCAGGACTTAGACCGAACTGCACAGGAGCCTTGATCCCTTGACCCCTTGATGAAGCTGCTGGCCCTAACTGGATTCGCTCCATTTGCCCGCCGCGTGTTGGTGGCTGGAAGAACGGAAGGACCATATGTAGGGCATTAGGAAGGGAAGGTAACCATGTCATCCTGCGGTTTGGCACTGCCTCTGCCAGCAACAGGACATGAGCTTTGTACTGAGGTTTGCCACGCTTGCTCTGGCTGATCTTTTCTTGACCTGCCCGCAGCTTGGTGTTGTTTGGGTTAGCTGTGACAGCCCTTTCTCTAACTCACCAGGTGTCTCTTGCTAATTTGTTTTACTTTTTTATCCTTGTATGTTACAAACATAGCTTTTTATAGGCAGCGGTAACACACCGCCATTCTGTGTAAAATGAGATATTTATGGTTGTAACAACAATGCAGCACAGAGAAACACGGCTGATATACTATCAGCAGCCTTGAGAAGTGGAGACAAGGATGTGGTGTAGAGGAGTACAGGCATGGGGTGATAAGAGATGGGGCACAGGCTTAGCACTGGGACCCCACTGCTATAAACAACTCATACCTGGTCAGCTAAAAAAATGCAGACCCAGACCAGGATAAAACTGAGTTTAAGGGTAAAAAAAAGAGAAAAAATGCATGGTATCTAGGATTTGTAAATGTATATAGCAAAATGGAGCTGCAGAGCAGTGAAGGAAGAGCAAAACGTGGTAGCAAGCATACAAAAATGATGCTCACTTGATCTGAGAGGGTGGAAGAAGAAACAATGGAGGCTGCTCAGGCCCGCACTCCCAGTAGCAGGGGAAGTGCTCCGGGTGGAGGGGTGGATGCCGCCGCTCTGCAGGGTGGCTGGGATGATGAGGGCAGTGGGGGGGCAGGGTGGCTCATGGGGACAGCAGGCGGCTGAGACCCCACCCTGACCCATCCTGTTCCCTCCAGCCACATCCTGCACACGAAGAACGGGATGGGACATGGATGACCACCTGCGCCGGTGCGGTGGGAGGGTGGGGAGAGAGGTCATTATACCTAAGGATTACAAAGTAAGAATCTAGTGAAACCTCGCAAATTCAGAACTGCTTAAAGGGCATAATAAAACAGAAAAATTAAACCTCATCCATCTCCCCGGGTAATACTTGAAGATTAAACACGACAGGTGATATAAACAAATGGCATGATGGCTAGTGCAAGGAGATAATTTCTGTTGCTTATTTTTGAGTTTAACAGAGCCTATAAAAACATGTGGAAAGTAGAATACAGTGGAGAAAACGCTGTTTTGGAAAGGCGATTTCTGTAGACGTTTGATGTTCTTGAGGGCACAGAGGTGATCCAATGATTGCAATTTGCCTCTAGCAAAGAAAACTCCTCCGCCTCTGCTAGGGAAGAAAACGAGTGGATTTTGTTGACAAGATTAATGCTGAGCACGTACCTAGTGCTTAGCATATCTTGGAGGGGGAGTGAAGCATTATCCTGAGAGTTACTTTGGTTTCAAAGCAGGCCCAGATGTGGATAACTGCCCCACAGCCATGACGGCCACCATTTCCTCAGGAGAAGGTGCAGCTCGCTCCCTGCTGTGCCCCTCTTGGGACCTGTATGGGGAGAAATGCTAATACTTGTCTCACCAGACCCCTCCTTCTCCCCGCAAGCATCTCTCCACCACCCCACCATCCACGCCACCACCACCCCAGGACAGGGCTGAGCAGTGCCCACCTGCTCCCTCTGGCCTCCTGCACAACCTCACTTTAACCCAGTCCCAGTTCCTTGGAGAAGGCCATCCTTGAAATAACCACCAGCAATACAAATACTAAAAGCATCCAGCCATCAGTTCACTAAGGGCAGCTTTTACTCTTTTCATTTTGGCACGACACAAAAACAAGACTTGGTTCCCCAGGCTGGAGGTGTAAGAACAGACCAGAAGAAGTCAGTTAAATAAATATCCGAGAAAAGAAACCAGCAATCTTCCTGGGAGAAGACGATGAACAGCTGGCCCTTGGCTGTGTTACCAGTGTCATTACATGTGAACAGAATGGAAGACAAGGCAGAATGGGTGGAGAGGTGCGTATCTCACCCCCCCAGGGGCTCCCTGGAAACACGCAGCCAGTTTGCAGAAGACAAGGAGAGACAATGCTGTGCATGCTGACTAAAGATCATGCTGACTACCATGCAGAGCATCGCAGGGGGAAAGTCCTACAGAGGAAGAATGAGTTAATAGCAAGACGAACTATACAGAAGAATTTCCCAGCTGGAGAGACGCCTCATTAACAGCAAAGAAAGCCCCAACCCAGTATATTGACAGTCATTGTGGGAATTTCAGAGTATGTCGTTGGTGAGCAAATATAAAAAATAAGCATCTAAAATATGACAGTAAGCATGCAAGCCATTCTTGGCTTGTTCCCTTATGACTCATGGTTGAAGCTCCTCTTATTACATCCCTGAAGCTTTTTTTCAAATGGCAAATGAATGATCAGTTAGGCACTACAGAGATTAATGTTTCTAAAGATAAGAATTCTTCAATTACATGAGGCATTTGTAAGATAGAAGATATTTACATTGCTTTCTCTATGACGAATGGAAGTATAAGCAGCAACAAATACAAACATATTATCCACAATTGAGCATTTACATCATGTTTATAACTCAATCCCTAACACTGATGGCAATTATTTGACTCATTTGCATGCAGGACTAAGTGTCACTTACGCAATGCAAAACATATATCAGTGTGAGAATATGTATTAGTTTTCAAAATGAAGAGATGCAGTTGCTAAGGGAAACTGTCTGAATGTTGCTCAACAATATACCCATCTCACTGAAATGCCACCAGTGCTCCACTAAGGAGAAAGCAACATTGTAAGCACATTGTTCTTTCTTTTTACCTTGTTTTAGTTTATGGAAATAGTTAATTTCTGGAAACTTCTTCAAGCTATCTAAAACTACTTATGATTTGAGGAATAAAGTAGCGTCTGCTAATGTATCCCCTGGGAGACTGAAGAGCTTTATAATACTGGACACATGACTTCATGTATTAATCAAATGAGACACCAGCTCCTTGCAGTGAAAGATTAACGTCTCCTTCCTCAGCTCTTTGGAAACAAAATTCCAAACTCATTTATTTCAGTAGAAGTAAAAAGAACTTTTTTAAGACTGCTGATAAGGGAATGCCCTTCTTTTTTTTTTTTCTTTTTTTTTTTCTTTTTTTTTTCCAGTTTGATGCACCTTTTATCCTAAAGCAAATGTTAGGTATGTGACAAGCAACACACTACTAGTACTGAAAACAAATTTCTACTTATCCAGACACATCGGCAAGCATCCCTGTAGCACTGTACCTATGAGTCCACTCTTCAGAATATCTGCTGCATGTCCTAGAATTATGTTTTGAAACATTTTTAATTCCACCTTATCTTTTTCACCCAGCTGTAGTCAACATATCCCTCTAAAGCTAAGAGATGAATGATGACTACTGGAGCAGGTACAGGTCAAGAAGTTCAACTCTAAATTGTAAAAGTAATGAGCAGAGAGATAAAAGCTTCAAACTAAGTTTTCAAAACAGCACCCAAATGCAATGTCAGAGAACCCCATAACAAATCATCCAGGGCAGACTAAATTTTCACTGTGTTGTCTAAACATAGTGAAAATGTCCTGCCCCCAGTCCCTCAAATCTTGAACTGGCAGGGTCATGGCCTAGAAGACCTATGAGGTCAGCTACATCTTTCAACACTTTGGCTATGTGACTGAACGCTACATTGACAGTTATTATGTATATATTCTAGTATATATTCTTCTGTTGTTTACCCTGGAGAGGAGGAGGCTGAGGGAAGACCTTATCACTCTCTACAACTAATTGAAAGGAGACTGTAGAAAGATGGGGGTTGATCGCTTCTCCCAAGTAACAATCAATAGGACAAGAGGAAATGGCCTCAAGTTGCATCACGGGAGGTTTAGACTGGGCATCAGGAAAAATTTCTTCACAGAAAGGATTATCAAACACTGGAATAGACTGCCCAGAGAAGTAGTGGTATTTAAAAGACAGGTAGACGCGGTGCTGAGGGACATGGTTTAGTGGTGGCTTTTTCAGTGTTAGGTTTATGGTTGGACTCGATGATCTTAAAGGTCCATTCCAACCTAGGCGATTCTGTGATTCTATTCCACGTGGTCTTGAGCCTCTGCTATCTATGTATTTTTAGTTTCATTTATACAACAGGCTTAGCGGTACCTGGGATGGATATATACATTCAAAAATCACAAAACAAGTGGAAAGAGATGGAAGACAGTTTAATAGTAAACGCTAAATAATTTTTACTGTGATTACATCGCTGGCAATAATCACTGTTGCTTCATTTCCAGTAGTAAAAGAGAGTTAGCTGGAGAAAGCTCTAGGCTTCAAACATGTTTACCACATTCCTACTGTAATACTTCATGTACAGCATAAACAACCGCGTATTGCCTATCTGCATTTTTGCACGGATATATGATATTAGTGGCATAACTTAAGCCAAATCCAAAATGGCAGAATTCTTTGTGTTTGAGTCTAGACTGTAAGAGCTAATCTTTAAGTAGTAGGTCAACTGGGATTCTTAGGAGGACTTCAGGGTTTAACTGTTGTGTAAACTGTAAGAGGAAAAAGAAGCTACTACACTGCATGTCATTCGGTCTCTTCTGTCATAAAAAGTTTTCAGGGTTAAGCACAGACATTTCATCTTTTTTGTAGTTTGATGTCAACTGTTTCCTTGTTTCTCTCTCACAGTGGCTATGAATACTTCTTTGATGGTCTCCTTATCCAAGTTCCTGCCTGTAAAGAGAAATAAATTAGCTAACTATATTTTACAGTGTATTAAAAAATATGCATGCAAGTAGCAACCTGCCAGTCATCTCAGCAAAGAAAATGCTTATTATACCAATGAGTGAAAATAGCAGTGTTAAAACTAAGCTGCAGGTAACAAGATAACTTCAGATTTTACAGGCAACAACAAACTTCAAGCTGTACAAGTTAAGGGAAAGGAGGAAAAACGGGACATAAAAACACTTTGCAAAGCAGAGAGTAACAAGTAGGAAATAGGAATGTACTTCAGCATTACAAGCTTTTCAGAAACAAAACAGATTTTTATACATTTTAATGGCTATAATCACCTTCCTTACAGTTACTCGATATTTGATCAAACATTCAAAGCATTTCCACCACCATATTTATAATTACGGATTTTAAAAATAACATAAAATATGCCAACATAATTTATGAATACTTAGTATTTTATGTTATTATTTTATTTTATTTTAATGTCACTAAAAGGGATAGTGTAGATTCCTCTGGAATATAAAAATGCAGAGTCTTGATGGATAAACCTTTGGCTGAAGGTTAGGCTGAACATACACACTGCTATTATTCTGGCCAGTTTAGGCCGGCTGCTTTTCACTGGACAAGTCACAAGACTGCCTGATGAAAGAACATCTTCTTGAATTCAAACGAGGAGATACACAATTTCCTCTTACCTATTAGGACCAGCCTATTTGTTCTCTTTTCGTCTTCTTTCCAGGCTACAGCAGTCTCTTCCAGATCATAGAGCTCATGGACACCTTGGACTATCACCTGATGAGATTTGCCTTGAATAGATACCAGTCCCTTATCAGAAAAATAACTGTTAGGATATATAAACAAACCTTTAAAAATTAAATCCGTAAGATGGGAAAAAACTTTGAAACTAGGCCAAGCAGGGAAAAATATTTCTGGCACCAGTTAGCCAAAATAACTGTATGGTATGACCACTTCTACTTATTAATATCCATTCTCACATCTCCTTATTTTGTTAAAGACTAATAATTACACTTTGCCATACCCTGCCTTCTGTTCCTCATTTGGTCAGTATCTAGCATGTTTGAGCAAAAATACAATGTTATCAGCTACTATGCCACTTTGAATACATATATGGTCTATGATATATGACTCCATGAAAGACTGATTGCCAGAAAAGATGATGTACAATGAGCAAAAATGTTTGATTTCAGATTATTCTGATTAAGCTCTCATGGTCAGCATATCCACTATTCTGAAACAGAATTTTTGAATACTGGAGCACGAAAAAACATTCGTGAGGTAGAATGACTAGCAACAGAATTAGAAGGGATTACTATCAGAGTGAGCCCATTAACCCACATACCAAAGTTGTATTAAAAGAGTTTTCAACACTTCATGTAAAACTTTATAAAATATTTTAGTGGAACACATTCTGTAAAACATGTCTTACACTTCCCTAAAGGGGGAAAAAAAAAAAAAGGGAGTTAAAAATATTTCATGAAAAAAGGTTTGCATTTGACATATTAGTTGGAATTCTATTACTATTACTGCCAAAAGGATTATGAATGCAGGTAAGATATAAAAGCAACAAAGTTTGGAACCCATTCTATAATTACCTGGGGTTCATTTGCTTTGGTGTATTTGTCTGTGACTCAGGCCCAGCACAAAGCTTATCACAGGCCTCAGATCTCCTAAAGAATTACTTTGATTCCAATCTTCAGTGCAAACAAAAATGTACTTGTGCATAGCAGTACTGATTTCAGAGAGCTTAAGGTGCATCAGTGGCTATTTACTTCTATTTGTCAGGAAGGGGAAGACAAGGCTATTCTCATTGTGTTGCTGGAAGAGCAACAATACAACCTTTTTCCAATGACATTAAAATAATTATGTTGCTATCCATGATGCACAAGTGTTCTCAGAAAACAAACCAGAGCGTATTTTCTAGTATTTCTTACAACATACCAAATGACAGACTTGATTTTCATTTTTAAATAATTTACTTGGCTGCTTGGTATAAGGAAAATGAAAATACGTCCTAAATCATCGTCTATATTCCTCTCAAAACCATGCAACTGAAAAACATATGAAGTGCCCATGAAGATGAATACTTATGGGCTGCATCCTTAAAACTACAGTCTGACAATACCGTAAAAAGTTGTAAGTGTAGACCACAACTAGTATTGTGCTCCTATGTTACGCCAAATTCAAATTCTGCATATTATGCCAACAATTAAAATTATGGCTAGCAATTTATAGTATCCAATCTATAGTATTCAATCCCTAGATAAGGAGACATTAATGTGAGATGGATGGTATCTTTCAAAGCAATGGATGTGGAAAATGAAAAAGCGATTTAACTATGTCCTGATTATTAACTCTGTCGCTGATGTTTGGGACTGTACATCTTCCCTCTCAATTCAGAAACAGTAGCATCAATGTTTGCTTCTCTGTCAGCTATCTCCCTTTGAGTTGTTCCATCAGTCAACAGATAACAAACTGTCTCTACACAGAACAATGACAAATTGCTATTCTCTGTTTTGTCTGCTCTGCTATATTGGTCTGTAACTGACAGCACACTGCAGTTTTTTAGATGTAAAAGAGGAAAAGCACAAAACAAAGTTGGTCATTTCTGACTAACCTTCAGTCTTATGACATCCATGGTGCACCCAGTCTTGTCTCTCACATTCTTTTCCCACAGAAGATTCTATGAAAAGGAAAAATGTTTTCCTAAACAGAATGGCACAGGTTGATTTTCTATAAAAAGCCACAATGACTTTTCAGTTGACAGTGATCTACTACTTACCTGAATAAAGAGATTTAAGTTTTCTTCTTTTATATTTCCTGGAACTTCAAATGTCACTGTAATTATACCCTGCAAATGGAAAGACACACTTATTCTTACCAAATTGAATAAACGTTTCATTACATTAATTTCAAAAAGTGTTCTTTATAACTTGGCCTCATAAAAATGCAACTACATACCCACGTCAAATTTAAAAAAAAAGTAATTCTCCATTTCTATTCTGCTCTAATTTGCTATATTATGCTATACTTTCCAGTTCTGTTTGGGTGTGCACTTAAGGGGTACACACAATACTTTGAATAGTCTAATGCCATCAGCTTCTATCATGTAACCCTTTGCTGTAGCTGATGTTTGTTCTCAAAGAAAGCCTAAGAATTTTAATTCTTACAGGCTAGTAAGCTCAGTCTTTCAAATATGCTTAAGAATACTCTTTTCTTGACACACTGATCTTTGTCACAATTTCTGATCTTCATCACAATTCTATCAGACAAAAACTAATTAACATATTTTTCACCTACCCGGCCTTTCCTGTTACAAAAAGCTTTTATAAATAGACTATGTAGGAACAGATTCCGAAAATAAAGATGTCTGAAGTGAGGTCTTATTCCGAAAAATAAATAAACAAACAAATAATAATAATAATGATAATAAAAAGAATTGTAGTTTAAAATTAGCTATTTAACTACATAATAAAGGAAAATGGGTCTTAAACTTATTTGTGTACTATAACCTCTCAATGACATAGAAGAGCATACAGAGGATTACTTTTTGTACAACCTAAAATTCTTTCAAATGATTACTGCTTTCAGATGACTAGTCTAACTTAAGAAAAAGAACAGAACAGAATAGAATAGAATACAACAGAACAGAACCAGACTATTTCAGTTGGAAGGGACCTACAACAATGACCTAGCCCAACTGCCTGACCACCTCATGGCTGACCAAAAGTTAAAGCACGTTGTTAAGGGCGTCGTGCAAATGCCTCTTAAACACTGACAGGCTTGGGGCATCTACCACCTCTCTAGGAAGTCTGTTCCAGTGTTCGACCCCCATCTTGGTAAAGAAATGCTTCCTCATGTCCACTCTAAGCCTCCCCTGGCGCAGCTTTGAACCATTCCCACGCATTCTGTCACTGGATCCCAGGGAGAAGAGATCAGCAACTCCCTCTCCACTTCCCCTCCTCAGGAAGCTGTAGAGAGCAATGAGGTCCCACCTCAGCCTCCTTTTCTCCAAACTAGACAAGCCCAAAGTCCTCAGCCACTCCTCATAAGGCATGCCTTCCAGCCCTGTCACCAGTTTTGTTGGCCTCCTCTGAATCATTCAAGGACCTTCACATCCCTCTTAAACAGTGGGGCCCAGAACTGCACACAGCACTCCAGGTGAGGCCGCACCAATGCTGAATACAGTGGGATAATCACCTCTTTTGACCAGCTGGTTATGCTGTGGTTTGATGCACCCAGGATGCGGTTTGCCCTCTTGGCTGCCAGGGCGCACTACTGGCTCACATTGAGCCCACTGTTGACCAGCACCCCCAGACCCCTTTCTGCAGGGCTGCTCTCCAGCCACTCCTCTCCCAATTTATATGTGTGCCTGGCACTACTCTGTCCTAGATGCAGAATCTGGCATTTCAACTTCTTAAATTTCATCCCATTAATCATTGTCCCATGCTTCAATCTATCTAGATCCCTCTGCAAGGCTTCCTGTCCCTCAAGAGAGTCAACAGCACCTCCCAGTTTGGTATCATCTGCAGACTTGCAAATGATGCATTGAACTTCTGCATCCAGATTGTTGATAAATATATTGAACAGAACTGGCCCTAGAATTGAGCCCTGAGGAACACTGCTGGTGACCGATTGCCAGCCACATGTAGCCCCATTCACTACAACCCTTAGAGCTCTGCCCTTCAGCCAGTTCTTCACCCAGCACACCGTGAACCCACTCATCCCACAGCTAGACAACTTCTCCAGAAGGATGCTGTGCAGAACAGTATCAAAATTGACTAGATGATCTTAAAGGTCTTTTCCAACCTAAATGATTCTATGATTCAAAAGCCCTACTAAAATCCAGAAAAAATACATCCATTACCTTTACTTCATCCACTAGGCTGGTGACCTTATCATAGAAAGATATCAAATTAGTTAAACAGGACTTTCCTTTTGTGAACCCATGTTGACTATGCCTGATGATTGCATTATTCTCTAAACGCCTCTCAATGGTACCCAGTATAGTCTCCTCCGTTATTTTTTCAGGAACTAAGGTTAGACTTACAGGCCTGCAGTTCCCTGGGTTTTCCCTCATGCCCTTTTTGTAGAGTGGAATAACTGGCTAGCTTCCAGTCAGCAGGGACCTCCCCAGACTTCCAAGACCTTTGGTAGATGATCGAGAGGGGTCCTGACATAACATCCACTAGCTTCTTCAGTACTCTGGGATGAATCTCATCAGGCTCCATGGACTTGTGAACATTCAGCTGATACAGCTCATCCCTTATAATTTCAGTGTCCACAAATGGAAAGTCACTGTTCCCACACTCACGGTCCTCCAACTCAGGGGACCAGGCAGCCCAAGGTCTTTCAGTATTACTAAAGACTGAGGCAAAAAATGCATTGAATGCCTCCGCTTTTTCTGCATCCCTATTAGTCAGATAACCATCTTCAACAAGTATCTGTCCAATGTTTTCCTTAGACCTCTTCTTGCTATTAACGTACTTAAAAAAGCCCTTCTTGCTATCTGAATCAACTGTAATTGAGCTTTGGCCTTTCGTGTCTTCTTCCTGCATAAATCAACCACAGCTCTGTACTCTTCCTGCAAAGTCTGACCTCACTTCCAAAGATCATACAATTTCTTCTTCCTCTTGAGCTCCACAAGGAGTTCCCTGTCTAGCCAAGCTGGTCTTCTGCCCTGCTTGCAATAAAAAAAGAAAAACTTCTATTTTTATACAGTAGTTTAGAAAAGTGTACTTTCCTTCTAGAAAGTTGCTGTGATTAAATTTTTTTTTTAAGCTATCATATAAAAATACAACTTTTTTTTTGCAGCCCCTGAGGGGCCTGTTGCCCATGGGTGAACCGTGCCCAACTGGGGATACCCCGGAGAGGACTGTGACCTACAACTCATCCACAGAACAGGGTACACAGACTAGAGCCTGTGGATGACGCATGGAGCAGGGACACTAAGGAACAGAGCAGTGACAAAACCACTAAGAAGCAAAAAGGAGCAGAAAGCTACTACACAAAACTACAGGCCCTGGTACAAAGTCTCTCTGTCTTTCTTATAAACCCCCTTTAAGTACTGAAAGGCCGCAATAAGGTCTGTGGAGCCTTCTCTTCTCCAGGCTGAACAACCCCAACTGTCTCAGCCTGTCCTTATAGGAGAGGTGTTCCATCCGTCTGATCACTTTTGTGGCCCTCCTCTGGACCCGCTCCAATAGATCCATGCGTTTCTTGTGCTGGGGGCCCCAGAGCTGGATGCAGTACTCCAAGTGGGGTCTCACCAGAGCACAGTGCATTACTGCAATAACTTGGGGAATCCAGATGGAGCCTTGGTTCTGGAGTCTGTGATTGTATATTCTGGTGTGAGCGGTACACCTGTTGCATGTGTGTGTGTGCAGACAATGTATAAACTGTTGGAAAAAGTAGCTACCTGTGACAGCCCTAGTGGGAGAGGAAGATGAGTGGGAAGAGAGAGGATGGTGCCAGCTTCAAGCCCATGCAGCCATGGCACGAGGCCTTAACAGTCACCTAAGGCTGCATCCAAAAAAATTAACCCAAGAGTTGCAAAACGGATACAACTACCACCTATAAAACACTGGGAGATGTGCTGCTTTGCTGTGAGGAAATGCCAGAGTTTATCATGTGCTTCAAATGGAGCCTCAGAAAGATTGGGACCACTTAGAATTCATCACCATCAGACTGTCAGTCCCTGTTACACTAATGGTCTGCTAAAAGATGCACTAGCATCAGCAAGAACCACAAACCCTGAATCAAAACTTAGCAGCTGGTAACATTGAAATGGCCAAAGGGAAAGCTGTGTGATAAGCCATCCAATCTACTATGGAAACAGTAATTCAGTTTAAAATTAAGAGAGTCGTATCAGGCAGCCTGTGTTACAGTGCTACAGAAATGGGAGCACTGCTCCCCAAAGTGCAACCACTCTACAATCTTTTACTTGGAGTAATTAAAGCAGTGCAGGACACCTAGGGCTGCTGCCCTGAGAAGTTGTTTCTGCAGTGGCTGCGGTGGTGCTGGGAAGCTCAAGGAGGGCAGTTGCAAAAGTAGGAAACTGGGATTTACTGATGGAGAGGTATGCTGAGCTCGATCCTTCCAGTCCCACAAATAAGACCCCTGTGGAGGGACTAGGAAGAAGGGCAATCCAGTGCAATCAGACTACTACGACATTAACTCCTACAGTCAAACTCTCAGTGGCAAGGAGTGGAATGTGTACTAGGTATACATTCAGTTTCTGATTATATTAAGGGTACAGTCTAACACCCATATATGTTCATACAGCTCTTAAAGTACGTGTAAGCTTATAAGGCCTATGTAGCAGAGGGCTGCAGTGCTGAGGGGTGTGGGAGGAGGCCAGCAGCTACCTTGTGTGTCTCACAAACTGTTCCAGTCGGCTCTGAAACCATACAACAGTAAAAAAAAAAAAAAAAAAAAAAAAAAAAATCCCACACATTTCGGGCAGAGAAACACATGGCATCCTGTTAGAGAGACCAACAAGTCCAGTGACTTGGGACTGAAAACTCTTTGGAAGAGGCATGCCATGCAAAAGGGTGTACATACACTCCTGAGAGACTGCAGCTTGTTTACCCACAGAGCAGGGGCACTCCACAGGTACTGAGGGCCCTGCATGAACCACAGGGAAGAAATCCTAAGGAAAAGAGCAGTGATGAGGAGCAGAAAAGCATTACACAAACGCCCCCAACTTCCTAAGCTACATGTGGCCTTGCTGGAAGAACTTGAACAGACTAAGTGTAACCCACAAAAAAAAAAAAAAAAGGAAAGTTGGGGGACAGAAGGGGATAGAAGGAGAGGTGTTCATGTAAGTGTTTGTGTAGTTGTTTTGCATTTATTTTATTCAGTACTCAAATCAGTAATTTTAAGTTTTTGTTGCCTGGCAATAAATTCAGTAATTCCCTGACTTAAGACTGTTCTGCTTTTGAGAAAGGTCTAAGCAGAAAAAGATACTGTGATCATAACATTTGGAAAACAAAAAGAGACCAAGAGACAAAAAAATTAAAAGGGAGTTTTTCTAGTAAAACCTGTAGGGATGATGGACCAGACTCTTTCCTTAAATTCACCTTTGAAATTAGATATGCTAATTACAAAAAATACTGTATTTGCTCAAATAGAAGCCACAAAGGCAGAAATGCTATTTGCAGTTACATTATGTTAGCATCATTGTATTGTACACAGGGAGAGAGAAGATTCTGCCCTGATATAAATTCACATTGGGTTGAGTATCACGGAAGGGTGGGGAATACATTTTAGAGTTTATTTTGACATACTAAAAATAACATCAACAGAACCGTTTCTTTTTTTTTGGCGTACACATGCTTACAGGATTGATACCTAGTTTTGAGGGCAGAATCTACTTCGCTGTTACAACTTAAATTGTTCTTATTTTTTATGAAAACAATGTGAAGTGCTCACAGAACGGAAATCCACACACGCTTAACTATTCAAGGAAATCTTATTACAGTTTCAAAGGATGCAAAGTCATGACTAACATCTCCCTGATATCTACATACACACACAACATTTGGACAGAAAACCTACAGGATAAAGACTGGCTACAAATTTAGGACCTGATTCTGCAAATATTAAAAAGACTAGTGCTATTTGTCTGTTTCACTAACACTCTCCATGTGAATCAATGGATGTGACTGTCTGGAGCTGTGGAAGCCTACAAGCTATTTTTCCAAGTAAGACTTACTATATCTATTTAGAATCTACCTACAACATAGCACATTCCTATAGGTATTCAATGTAACCTTCCAACGATCTTAAAACACATTACTCTCTAACTGAAACCTTCTGAAAAGGTAACATGATTAGCATGCAATGCTTGCAATTACCCTGAACAACCTTGTTGTTACAAAAAGACTGAAGCAGTAGTTTTGGCAATTACCTTATCTAGATGCGCATGTGTTGCCTTTACATGCTCAAGCTTTTCCTGCAAACTGAAAATAAGTTAAGTTAAATGTTGCATTTGAGCAGTATAGACAAAATGTCATTTCAAAAATTAAATAAACTTCAGTATTGCAGAGCAAAACTAAAATATCAAAGATAGACTATACACTCAGAATAAGCTTCAACTGTTAATACAGTTTTAATCTCAAGAGGCATGTTTGTATTGGTCTAGTTAATGATTTGTGCTAGAACGTGAGTTTTTTAAAATATAAACACAATTAGATTATAGGAATTATTTGCAATAGCTTCACAATTTGAATTATTTGAAAAGCAAGAAGAAAAAATGTACAAGGCTGTTTCTTGTGAGAATTAAATCTGTAACACTAAGTAAAATACTATATACCCAGCTTCCATTTCGACTCTGCCATACAGCTCATTCCCACTGTGCAGTGTGCCTGCTAATTTAAAATTGATCCTCTCTCCTTCATAAAGGAACTTGGGGACTTGTTTCATAAACTAACATTCAGGATCTTACTGTACCATTTTCTGTCACAACATAAAATTTTACTGCAACTTTAGATTACACATTCACATCTGTCTTTAAACAAGACAGTGCAAGATTTCTTCAAATACTGTTTCTGTACTAGAGAACATTCTGTCTTCTGTCCAACATGCAGAAAAAAGAATACTGCATCAGAAGTCACTATGATGACAGCTCTCTGCTACTTCAGAGAAGATTGCCCAAAAAAATCTCTCCTCCTTCTCCAATGACTGTAAATTTTAAGAAGCCTTTAATGGTGGGGGAAAAGGTACTGACTGCTACTGAAGTAACACTTCACACTCATACTTCTTGCACCTTCTTCACTTTGTTGTGTTCTTCTCATACTACATTCCACAGAATCCAGAATTCTTGATGTGCTTCCTGTCACTTCAGGGCACGTATAGACTACAAGGTTCTATCAGTACAGTCACACCAATCATGTTTTATCTGTCTGCTATGCCAGCAGAAATCTTTACGGTAGTACGCAGTTAAAAGAACAACTTTATTAGTGCACTAGAGTGTATTTGTGCTCAAATAGTGCTGGATGCAAAGGGGTTTTCTGCTACATATGATAGGGCAGAAGCCACTGCTAATATTTTATGTAGGGATTTCTGTATCTATGAATTGATAGCAGGGTAAGCAATTTCACTGTACAGAGCTCAAATAAAATCAAAAGAAAGGGAACTTCATTTAAGCAGTCTAGAACTTTCTTGGTGCTTTTAGAATTTGTCTTTAAATGCTGCAATTTTAAGGTGTTTCCTCTGTTTTAATACCAAATATTGAGAACCTCTAAAGGAACTATGAGTGAGATTAAGAGAGAAACTAGACCAAGGAAAGAAAGATATTTATTTTTTTTTGTCAGCTCCTTAAGGACGTTCTCAGATTTGTAGAGCAGAGCACTTCTTAGTAAACATTGCAGAATGCCACCTAATATTACATCTTATCAGATCTAACTGTGAATTGCCATTATCAAGAATGATCCTTTTCTGGTTCACATCTTCTTACTGCTTTCTCTCTACTGCGTGGCTCCAGGATGAGTCAGTTTAGCTGGCTGATCCATCATAAGCAGTCAGGACATGGGTTTATGATCTGGTTTATGACCTAGTAGTTATCTATTGCCCATAAAGATATACTGGCCTTCCTCCTCCCTCGACTTTCTTTTGGATGCCTATTCTGATACCTCCCTGATGCTGCCATTGGTACAGATCTGACTGGAACATTCAAGGAGGTCAAAAAACCCAAATGCTACGTTTCACAGATCAGACAAAAGCCAGTGCCAGCAAAAAGAAAGGGCAGCAGAGAGTCAGGAAAAGCAGGCTATCCTTTGGATAGTACTGCATTATTTCACTGGGAAATCTCAGGAGCACATCTCATCTACTAGAGGTTACTAGCATGCACCTTCTGAAATTTGTCCACCTGAAGTGAACAGTGTGTGTCCAGGAACAAAAATGAAGCTGATACTGCCCCCAGTTGCATAGCCTCTCCTTTCTTTTATGATTGCTCCAGGACTCCTTGCTCTCTTTGCTTAGTAACTTCAGCACACAAAGTGAACAGAAAATCATTCTTCCCCTCACCTGCAATTTTACTTTTCCACCCATCTTGCATGCTGAAGCACACATTTGTCATCAGGGGCAAAAAACAAAAACAAAACCAAAAACATGAACCACAGTAACCAGAATTTGCAGTGGCTTTGTTTGTTGTGGAACCCCAGTCCCTTATTGTCTTCCATGAAAAGTAAGGAGGCCTCCAGCTCATCATGATGTGAAGTGAGACAAATTTTGATATCCTTTGAGAGAACCAGAAAAGAGTGTAAAATCTACTCTACTACTAGTATTAAAGCAAAAAACGTATTTTGGGAAAAAAGGTCAACCAAATATGCACACTCATTTAACGTTACAAGGTCAAAAAGCTTTTGTTGCATGCGTTTCGAGTGGAAAAAATTCTCAGTCTCAGACTACCACTTATCAAGTAAGAATTTTAAACAAGTGACTAAACTAGAATTTCTAACAGAAATGCAGATGCAAAGTCAAGCCATGCTTTGAGTGTGTCTATTTCATGCACATATTTATAGAACGGACATTATTGAGACAGTGAAATTATCACCATACCTTATTCCAGATAAACTGTCAAAAGCATGCAGGTCCAAGACATTGGAGAGATCAACTCTAAACAGAGGGAAGAAAGCAAGCTTTGTATTTTTGCTATATTTAAATATTGTGTATACTTTAAAAAGTATTTTTTAAAGGGTTCACTGAAGCTTATGTTTGTTTTCATGTCTATCGCACTAATGCCATTTGGATCTTTAGCTTTATTTTTGGATACTGGTGGTTGGTCTTGTCTCCTGCAAGGAAACACCATGTTTATTTAGACAGTAGTACGTAAGCAGAGTAACATAATTTTAAAAATATAGTAGAATACAAGGTATTTCCCAGAAAGGTGACAAAAATCCCTCATACTGGATGCTTGAATAATAACTGATTTTCCCTAAATTGGAAAAGGAACCTTGAATTTTTTCCCAACAATTATTCTGCACCCTTAATATAGACCCTCTCAACACAAACAAACCCCTGGAATATACGTAGCTTATACTGACACACTGTTAGCAAACAAAACTGAAATATGCTATGAGGCAAGTGCTACTATGCAGAATTTCAGCTCTAACATCTGAAACAGATAAATGAAAAATGTAATACAGAACAGACAGCACTGATCATATTTACTTGTAAGAATAGCTAACTATAAGTTTGCATAACAAACTATTTTTATAAAAACAATACAGACTATAGGTTTGACTGCTAATAGCAACTGATAGTTTTGTAAATGCAAGGAACATGAGAGGTTAAACCAAAAAAAAAAAAAAACCAACCCCTGGAGTGTAGCCTGTATTATTAAATTTGTACACCCAACAGTAGCTTTACAAAGCAGTTTCTAAGATGAAAGGTTTATAATTTAAAACACATAAATAATCCTTCTCTAACCAGCTCAGTGCCAGTTGTTTGTTCTCAGCAGTGGGTTTTTTTCTGTATTTTTTCTATTTTTCTATATGAAAAATTATATAGAAACACTCAAGAAAGTGCTATATTGGTCTCTTTTACAGGTGGGTTTTTGAGGGACAAAACCCCCTAATTAAAGAACATATGTTCTCAAATAACATGCTAATAAATTAATTTTGTACTTATTTCACTCTTGGAATGGATATTACACTTCACATATTGAATCTCTTCCTAAGATACCATCACAATCTTTACAGAAACCTTTTTTTTTCATGTAACAAAAATTTTGGCCTCAAACTTGCACTATTTTCCTAGGGCAGTCAGACCCATGCATATGCAGTTTACGAGCAATTTAACTTTATCAATAAAGAGTTTGCTTCTTTTCTGCCTCCAAAGCATTTCATTGACCATTTCTGTACCCTGTCCTGCAACTAAAGAACAAGGAGCTCCTGATATGCTTTCTCAAAACCACTGTTTGTTCTCAGTAAAATCATCACGTTGTCATTTCTTTGAATTCAGACGGAGCAATCTGTTGTACATCTTTTTCATGAAAGTGTTTTCATAGAAGTGTATCTCTGCAACTCCATCCCTTTGCAGTATTTGTTCTCCTTTTGTCTTTCAATCTTTCATGCTGCACTCAAAGTACATACATTAGATGAAGAAATATCATACTGCACAGATGTCATGAAAACTATAAGTAATATACAGGTCCCAAAAATCAAAGATAGCCAAATTTGGATATTGTAAAATTAGCTATGAGTAAATATCCAAGATTTACCATCAGAATAAAATCCTGATTACATTTAACCTGGAGTCATCAGAGCATTCTCACTTCCACTTACAGACAGAGAAAAACTCCAGCAACATTATTCTAATACAACTCAACTTTATGAAATACTAGCTTAATAATACTGAATTTACAGAACAGGACAAATTAACAAAAGTTAATTTTGCAGCACAGTCTAGAATGACTATTTACACATTAAAACTCTTAACATATCAAAAAAGCTGGTGAACATTAAAAGCTTGATTATAAGAATTGCTCACAAGTTTATCCACACTTTCTGTTTGGAACGTAAGTCCCTAAATGACAATAAATCCATTGAAAAAAAATAACTTTTTATGTAATAGACATGCAGATATGCTGACTTAAAAGAAATTATTTACTGAGGATCCCTAGAACAGCAATAAATGAATGAATGTGAAACACCTCTCAATAACAGAATTCATGATCCCCTCTATAACATTGCTTATTCTTTTTCTAAGCATTCTTCAATAGAATTTGCAAGTTAACAAGAAAAGAGTATGAAGTTGCCAAAGCTACTTAAACATTTCACCTTACTCCTTGAACAAAGTACTGAAAACAATATGAGAATAATCCTCGTCAACTAACAGGACAGTCACTAAAGAGGATGCTTTTCATAGTGCAGCTGTTCAACAGCAGGGTATAAAACTTCCAGTGATCAGACTACAGATAGAATTTCAAATAGGTTAAAGCCAATAGAAACATTACCAAGAATAACATTTTTGGAATTGTAAACAGAGCTGATTTTTAGATTGAAGTCAGCCAAGTACCTGTCTTCGAAACCCTGGGTTATCAAAGAAAATACATATACTGTAGTCATTTGCTGGTCCTATCTGATCAGCCAATAACAGCAAATATTCTTCTTTACACTTTCTAACTACATTTGACAATAACTTTAAAAAGCCAAGGATACTTTATTAATATTATGTCTACTGTTTTTCAAAAATTGCTTAGAACAGGAACCTGTATTATAGGAATATTTATCACAATACAGTCAAATAATTGATGTAATACTACACAAATCAGTCCTAGCAGTCTCAAAGATACACTGCTCTCCTAATGTCCCTGGGAATACCGTCTCCATTTAGTTGCTTATTAAGGAATAAATCCAAGTCAGAATTTCAATGAAAAATAGCAAAACCAATGTGATTATTTTTTCTTCTTATAAGCTTCCTTGCACTGCTTTCAAAGTCATTGTGTAGTAACATTATTTGCAGCAGCCATCATAAGTGAGAAAAATCTTTAGGGTGACACAACAGAAGAGAACATTACAGTGCGCGTGATGAATGATTAGCTCAGATACAACTTGGCTTGCAAGTTGCTTTGTAGTTACAAGATCTGGTTAACAAGTAACAAGAAACTTTTAATTTCTACCTATAACACTCCCTTAAAAATCTGCCACATTTTTTGAATATGCTGAAGCCAATTAAACTACACCTGTATTAGCATTTTTCAGGAACTTTCCAAATGCTATGACTCCATAAATGACATGACTAAAATGCAACTGTAATAATTAAAAGCCATATTCATACTAAACTTTAAAAAAAAAAATGCAGGTTTTGAAAAAAAAAAGAGTAATAATGCCCAAGCTTTTGTAAAATCCACTTCTCATGTAAATAAGAAATATCTACAGTTATATAGCAAAGTCCAACATAACCCACTAGTGATAAGCTCTGTGATAAGCTACATCTTGTGATTTTTTTAAAAATATTTATACACTTGAGTGTAGAATGTGAACAGTAACATAGAAAAATAAATTTTAACTTCCTTAAAAAAATTTTCCTTTATCTAGATGCTTATTAGCAAAATCAATATTGAGTTACATATTTCTAATTCAATAGTTTTCCTTTAAGCAAACTGATGTAATAGCATACTTAAATCTGTCACAAAAGAAGCAGGATCTAGTACCTAGTAACAGTGGCCATTTAATACCTTGATCTTTGTGTCTCTAGAATTTTAACAAGTCCATTTATTGACCTACAATAAAGTAGAAAAATCAGAAGTTAGATGAAAATGCAACTGTAATATATTGCTTGAACAAGTTAACTATGGAAAGCAGCATGATAAATAGCACCACAACAATAACCCCAACTCTGTTATCAACTTGTTGAACAAACCAACAGACATCCCCGCAGACTTTGTTTTTGTGACTTTTTCATCTCCTAAGTAAGGGTTTGGGAACTTTACAAGTTCTGACAACAAAACACTATTGGTGAGAATAGCCATTTTCTCCACACGACTCCTCAGGATACACTCTGATGCGTCTAAGCATTTTTACTTTTAGAATTCAAACCACTAATAAACTTGTAAAGTATTTAAAAATTGTAATGTTTCATTTTGGTTATCATAGTATTGATGGAAAAAGATGGGGCACGTGTTTGATCACCAATTTGATTCAGATCATTGGTTCTTCTACACCCCTGACAGTTATTTGGGACTTCCTCCATATATCTTTGCATTTGCTAGTGAACTCGTATCTACTAGCACATTTTTTTTTCCCCTGATGCTAATTCTGAAAAATGAGAAAAGCTGCCCAAAAAAGTAAGAGCGTGAATAATTAAGACAAAGACCCATCCTTAGTAGGTACCTATCTTACATAGATAGTCAAACTGCTAAGATTGTGTAAGCACCTAAAAGTAACAAAATGCCTTTAGAAAAGGGTAGTCTCTTTTCCATTCTGAGCAAATGATTTGTGTCAATGTAATAGTGAGATTTAATTTCTGTATTAACAAGAAGGTAGTAACTATGTTTAAATAAAAATAACCTTTGAGCCAGTAGAGCGTTACAGTTATGTCAAAAGTTTCATACCTGACAGATGTTCTGACTTTATTCAATTCTTCCCTTGAAACCAAATCTGTTTTATTGATGATTATTAGATCAGCTAAGGCAACCTGCCTATGCATTAAGAGGGGGGAAAAAAACAAACAAAAAAAGACAACATGAACAAAAACACACTTTTCCAGTCAGGCAGAAATACCATCTCTCCCATAGCACCAAAAAAAAAAAAAAACAGTATGAGCACTGTTAGTACAGAAAGGCAAGCATTAATCAAACATCATGGAGTATGACTAAAGTACTGCTGGCTTCTCCTTGAGGTGCTCTTCTGCACCATAAGAGGAGTCTATCTACCAAGCTACAAAAGCCCGCTAGTTTTTGGTTTGGGTTTGTTTTTTGTTGGTTTTTGTTTTGTGGTTTTTTTTTTAATGTCATCCAATCTGAAGTACTTGGCAATTTATGAACTTCAACAGCCCCTATTTCTCTTGCAGGTAGTCTTCATAAAGTCATGCTTGAAGTCTCTTTGCTTTATGAATATTTCTATTGTTACAATTACCCTTAATCACTGTGACTCCACATCTAGCAAAAAAATATTCCTCTATCTCCAGTTCTACTTTGATCACCTAATAGATCCTGGCATGCAATTCCTTCTTCCTCCTGACACAGGTGGTTCCCCTTCATTTATGTAAAATCCTGTTCCTCTTAAAATATGTATTAGAAGAGTCAGATCTTGGCAAAAAGACCAAATGGAGCATGAAATCACTTTTCTGTTTTCTACCTCATTACACCAAAGGAGGGGAAAAAAGCATTATAAAAGAAAAAGAAGCCATTTCTAATGAACTTCTACACAGCGCAGTTCCTAACTGTGATAAATAATATCAATTTATACATCCATACCGACATGCTTCATTGACAAGGCCTTCTGGCTTTTCTTCTGTCAAGTGCTAGACAGAAAGGAAAACAACTGGATTAAGCATATTCAGATTACATTTAAATTCATTTGCAATTAAAGGAAGTCAAAACCAATTCAGCTGAGGTATGTTTTTCAACACGGTATTAAGAAAGATGGCATCTAGAATTTTTCTGTAAAATGATGGTGAATAAGTAAATTTATACATTCGCCATTACAGAAGTTTAAAATGTCTTTTATGAAAACTCTTCTCTTTTAATAAATTTTATGATTAGAATGCTAAAGAGCTGGAAAACTGTATTATATTTATTTTAATTACTTCTCAGATTTACGATGAAGTAAAAAAAGTCACCATGATATACAGTAACCATGAAAAAACATATCTGAAAAAATAAAAGTACAGTAATTTTACTCATGAGTGTCACGTCAACTAACTGTTAAAGATGGGTTAGGCTTGCAGTACAGGATTTCATATACATAACTGCATACTCCTTGTCTCTGAAAGATTTGACAAACTCTACTTTTGTAGTAAAAATTTGTAACTCTCCTTCTGGGTTTGTAAGAACAAACCACTACTCCTTGGCAAGTCTGCCCAACATCAGTGTTTGCGGCCTATGCAAGCCATAACTGGGCAGAAGAGTCAGTCAGCACTAACAAAAATCAGCAGCTTCTGTTCATGCTGCAAGAGTTTAGTATCATTTGCAGCTTTGTGCTCCACCTGTCGGCCCAAGCTAACATCCTCACAGAAGAATTACTGAAAGGGAAAAAAACACCTGCATCTCAAGCAGCAGCATGAAGTTTAGCAACATAAAGCCTTACTTAATTTAGGCAGAGCAACAGAGTACACTGAAGCGGCAAATGTTCAGCTACAAATTATTGTCTGCCCACTCTGCCATGGAGGCAGCAATCTCTAGGACAGAAGCATCAGACACCTGGAGGCAGTAAAACTTTAAATTGATGCTGTAATATTAGTAAGAGCTCACCACTTATGCCTTACATCTCTGGGAAGTCCTGTGCATTCCTTCATCAGCTCTAAATGTACCAGGAATACTACTTCTAAATTTGGTTTTAAAGACACAGGAATACCAAACGAAAGTGGAATTAATTGTCATGGGAAATACATAAATTTAAAAAACCTGGAAAACTATTTTTTCTTCAAGTGGAATTATCAGACATCTAACACTATTTGACTTGAAAAACTAAAATATATTATTGCATACTGTCAGTCTGTCACCTTCCAAAAAAAAAAAAACCCAACCAAAACCTCAAAACGATTTCCTGATTCTGCAGAGTGTAACAACAGGATGACTGGGAGGGAACCTCTCCTCTGACCTTTTCTTGTCATCCTCTGTGTATTGATTCTATTGAATTAAGTGTTGTCAGATTTGTTGCCCTGAAAAGGACAACATCAGTAGTCCAAATGTCAAGTCCTGAAAGCAGAGAACTGTCACATGAAGTTGTCCAACTGTTTCCACTTGTTTAAAAAAAAAATTAGTATTTCAGATTGCTGGGTGACAAATCCATGAGAGTGATAACCCATGATATCAATTACCACTTCAGTTTCCACTGGCTGACTGGTCACAGGGTACTATTTGTCAGCTTTTCTTGTGATGGATTGGTTCTCTGAAGCATGACACCCTTAAATTGCTGCCTATTATCTCAATGTCATTACCTGTATTGCTTTCAAAATTCTTTGAATCACAAGCAGCTGGTGAGGTCAAGCTTTGCACACAGAGGAATTGCACAAGTTAGCAAGTCCTTTATGAAAAAGCAAAAGTTGTTTACTTGGGATATAACTGAGAAAGTTTGAAGTTTCAAATATTCTGAATGGATGTCAGTTTTGTACAGGCTTACTGATTAAAGAGTTTTCAGTGAGCTGTCAAAGATAATAATGGATAGAAAAAAATGAACGTTTCAAAACATTGCATGAAGATAAACACAGCATTTTTGTAAGTAATACAACACATCCAAATTAGTATGAGGTTACTCAGCTGAAAAGGGGGATGACTTAAGACATGCTGTGGTTTATTGCGATAGTTGTGCTGATTTAAAAGTCGGTTCCTGCTTAAAACAGCAAAGCAGCTCTCAGTCCCTTCCCCTCTTTCTTCTATCAACTCTCTCATAAAAGTCCTTGCAAAACACGGTGGCTTAACTCACCAAACTGGCTTGCTATCGAGTTAGATTAGTTCTGTCCTGGCCCAACACAAATTGACGAGAGGACAGGTCTGTCCCCTTTTGGTAAATCAGCTATTAGATCTGCTCAACTGCAACAAGAAACCCAAATAGTCTAAACAAAATCTTATAAAGAAGGGATCACTTCCTTAGTTTTTAACCATTATTCTTCAGTTCTCTGCTTTTTGCAGACATTGTAAAATACAGAGATATTAAAAACACTTCCACAGCATGACAGGATTTTTATACCATAGAGGCATCCTTTCTTATGGTCACTTTTATTTTGAATTCTGCAAAATCTATAGCAAATCAAAGTAGTCGCTTCCTAAGTTATTAAGTTGCAAATAATAATTTTTATGACTAGCTATTACAAAAAAAGTTGAAATATTTGATTTAATCACAATTTCTGGTGTTATCCAACCTCACTATTCTATAGGTCTGTTCTTACATTACATTTTATAAAGACTACTCTAATACCTGGGGATTTTTTTGTCTGCTTCCATGTAATGAAGTAATCTTTTAATCTGACCTGGTACCTAGACATCTGGCTTTCTCATCTGTTCTCACCACTGTTGCCATTACATTAGCACCTTTCCTGATTTGAGCCCTAACTCACTTGTTACCACACTGGTATCAAAGGTCTGTTCTTAGCCCTCTCCTTTCAAATAACATAGACACTCTGTAAAACAATTTCTCCATTCTTTTACAGTAAGCCAAATGCCTATTTGGAATACAACCAAGATTCCCCAGTGAAGTAATAGAACTAGAAGGAATCAAGTACCTAGCAACTTGACAACTCTTAGTAGACATGCCGCTGTGTTGGTAAGAATCTGAATTCCTACAAGTATCAGTACTTCCTTGTTCCCATTCAAAATATAGTACTAATGTACCACAGCAAATGGAACGCATCCTTATCCATTGAAAGAATTGAAGCAATTGTAAAAATCTAATTAATCTAAGTGAACATTATTGCAATTGCTGTTCTAATGCTGCAGTTTTAAACCATGCAGCAAATCCAGTAACTTACCTGCAATCCATGCTTTGCGTCAACTACAGATACAATACCTAAAAGAGACCATTGAAAACAGAATAGCAACATGCTGAAAACAGCTAACAATTTAACAACTTGTAAACTTCCTGTACAATTACTTAAGTAACACTATCATCACATTTACAGCTGCTTATAATACTTGCAATGCTTCCCATGTATCTAAACATTAGACTTGTCACCTAATTAGTTTCTTGTTTGTTACTCATACTTGCAGTAAAAAAATGTCTACCAAACCAGGTTAGAGAAATTCTTACACGGTGGATGCCTCTCTTTCTTCTGCAACAGCAAATTGGCATAGGTATGCTTTTACAGGTTATCGAAATAAATTAAGGCGGCTGACTGAGGTATACAGTTATTCTGATTGTAAGTGACCAGGAATCTGCAATGCTCTGGCAGAAACTTAGGAAGCTGTTTCCTATTCAACTGAACGTTTCCTTGGCTAGATGGGTATTTTACTTTTTGGCTTAAAATCCTGCTAATGCTGTCAGTAAGTTTTCTTCCTACATTTAAAAAAAAAAACAGAATCAACATGCTCTTGAACTACATATAGTGATGATTTATATAACAGTAAACTCAGATTTCTAATGGAACACATAAATACTAGAACTAACAAGAGTACAATAGGCAAAGAAAGCAGAAAACAAAAGGCAGGGGAGTCCAGATGTTGACAAGTTAAAAGTTCAGAAAAAAGGAAACAATTTAGGGAACATTGCATTGGAGGGTGGGAG